>PVLD010002594.1:0-30856 GCA_004027595.1 Dinomys branickii | reverse complement strand
TTAATTCTCAACGAGGGGAGTGGCTCTGGGTAACTGTGATCATGGCAGCAAATACGTGAATGCCGTGAGCTGGACGAGGTAGGTAGTCTGAAGTCACGTCTGCAGTATGCAGAGATGAGCATATGCAGAGGATAGTCTGCGTGACACAATTCAAGGTGGTATCCATGTTTTGGGGTTGGTGCTTCAGCTCTGATGTGTAACATTTTACACCCTAAGAAGTCATAGCCTCTTATGCTGAGGCTCAACCCCAGCCCACAGTGTGGAGCGTGGTTCTCCCTCCTGCTGGGGAAGTTGTGTGGGTGGAGTAACACTGACCTGTGACCTTTTTTCAAAGACTAAACATGAGCACATGGGCTGGACCTATTTGCATTGGTTAAAGCCAATTAAAGGGATAAGGAAAAATCCTAGCCAGCTCTGTACATATCAGTACATGGAAATAAGGCCAAGTTTAGACAAAATGGAAATAATTGCTCTTCTTTCAAGAAGAGTCATCCAGGTGGTCCTCCACACTAAGCTATTCTGCTTCTCATGAGGAGGGAAAATGGTTGGGTAACGGTTGGGTAGGGCTGACAGAGGATTTCAGACCCTGTTAGTAGATGTTCTCAGATGTTCCTTGACAGAAAACAAACAAAAAACAAAAGGTTATGGGTTCACCTAGGATACTGGCTTAAATAAAGTATCACAGGTCCTTTTACCCTGGGTTCTGCCTCTCTGAAGTGTGCATGGAACCCTGCAAGCAAGCTCCAATCCAGGAAATCTGCCTGCATTAGCCTGCTTTGTGTTACTATAACAACATACCAGAGATAGTCAACTTTAAAGAGAGGAGAGTTTATCTTGGCTCATGATTTTGGAGGTTTTAGTCTGTGGCTTGTTGGCCCATTGCTTTGCACCTTTAGAAAGTAGCAGATCGTGGTGGAAGCACATGATGGCGGAGACAGAGGAAGCTGCTCGCCTTTATGGCTGGGCAGCAGCGTAGACAAAAGAGAGACCAGGATTCCAGTGTCCCCTTCAAGGGCTTGTCCGCATATGTCCAGAAGACTTGCAACTAAGTCTCAGCCCTTCAAGTTCCCGTTCCTTCCTTCTAGTGCCACAGGCTGAGGACTAACCCCTTACCACGTAATACTTTCCTGCCCACAGCGCTTTGCTGCACAGAAATGCTGGTCACAGAACACTTCGCACAGTACTGCTCTGGTTAGTAAACTCATCATTTAAATCAGTGAAAACACCAAATTGCTCTTTTTGTTTATTAAGAAAAACTTGAATTACTTTCCGTAAATACCTGTTGCAAGTGGAGACCCCAAAGGTGCTGCTCAAATGAAGATAAAAATCCCTTCACAGTTAACAGGAACCATCAACTTCCATTACACACAAGCACTCTTTAATAACCTGTACTTTCTTACACGTTTGAATGCGTACCCATTTTATATATGGTTGTAGTCTGTATAACAAACTTTGTCTTCCTAGAAGTTTTTTACATAATCTCTTTTCTGGTGTTGATAAACAATTTTTAGTAAAAGTCTTTCTGTATGGTACATTATTTTAAATTTCCAAGAGTTAACCTTTGATTCAATTTTTTATCCAATTATAATCTCAGGAACTTTTATCTAATGAATATAATTAGTCTCAATTGTAGGGCATGGTTTATTTAATACTCTTTTTTTCCCAGGAGAAAATTCCCAACTGGTTCTCTAAAAGTCCCCGGTTAAAGCTTTCAAAGGCTTTTGCCGTGTCTAATCCATGCTCTTGTTTTCTTGCCAGCATTATTTTGCTGTTTTGTTTCTTTTGAAAACACTTTTGATGAGGGGAGGGGTCCTAAGTAACACGAGGGTTATTTAATCAGGATACACTCAGCTTCACCTCCTAGGATTTTAAAGTGTGAGCAGCAGTATGGTAATCAGTTGTTTTGAGCCGGTTTTGAGGTTAGGAAGCTAGGACAGAAGAATGTGATTTACCTAAGGTGACCCCTCTAGCTTGTAGCAAAAAGAGACTCCAGGTATTTTCACCTGTCCAAGTGGGAAGTTACTGTGTTAATCCCAACAGGAGCTGCTGACTGGCCTAGATAATCAGGGTCATTAGGCGGAGAAGTGTGGATCCAGGGTGGCTAAATCCATCGGGGGTTGGGTGGCAGCAGGGAGACTGGGGGAGCTGTAGCCTGGTGCCTGTCCTCAAGGATCTGGATGGCTCCTAAGGAGCTAAGAATACATGAGTGACTTGAAAGCGGAGGTTGATGACTGTGTTCCCTAGGCCTGCTTTATGGACAGCCCATGAGCTAGGAATGACTCTTGTATTTCAAAGTATTATTTAGAAAAGAAAAATAGAGAAACCAGACTGGGAGCCCAAGGGTGGCCCCAGTCTTTACAGAACGAACAGTAGAGTCACACACATGCAGAATAGTTAGGTGGACTGTGTGGCTGCTGTGTGTTGGGGTTGTTGGAGGAAGAGTGAAGTCCACTTCGACTCTCTCATCTCCAGCTCTTCGCTGCCTGCAGACATTGCTGCTGCCTGTGCTCCCAAGGCCCTGGATTGTACCCTAGAGCTTACTCCAGCATGTTAGTCTGCAGCACGCTGTACCCTCTGGCAGGGCCACTCCGGGTCTTAGGCTCCTTCAAGGTGAATGCTGTGCCTTCCCTCAGATGTCATCCTGGGCTGACTGGGGCAATGACTTGTTTCCACATTAAAGACAACCTGAAATTTGCAGATGTTACTTTGAGCCATATCCTGTCCACATCCCATTGGCCAGCAGCAAGGCACTCTGGGAAATGGAGCCCTTGGCTAGGCAAACAGTTGCCAGGTTAAAACTACTGCTAAAAAAAAAAAGTGAAATAACTGACCTCTGACAGTGTTAAACCCGTCAGCTGAAGCTTCTCAACCCTGTGACCCATTGCTTCCTGTGCCACTTGTATTAAATTGTCAGTCTCAGCTCCAAACCCACCTTTCCTTGCTCTCTTTTGTGATGTACCAGGGCGGACACTCTGCAAAAACATGTTTCTGTTTCTGTGGTTTGAATCTGTCAAGCTCGGATGACTATGCAGCACTAGAAAGACAGCCAGGCTGGAGGACAAAGAGGGGCTTACACCTTCCTTTGCTTCCGTGCACAGCATCCTAGGTCTTTATGCCACTGTGTCCGTTCTGAATACAATTGGCAATTTTCTAACTTGGAGAAATGCAGAACTGGCTGCCTCTCATCTTTCCTTCAGAGATACCCACACAGCCAGAGAGTGCTGTCTTTACAAGTGTGGGTCCCCAGCTGTTAGACTCCTTCCTTTGAGCCCAGAGGTGGTGGCAGCCCAGCAGCGCCTCCTCCTTGGGGCAGAAGGTCTTGCTCCGTGGGGCAGCTCCTCTAGGTTTCTCAGTGTTAGTAATTCTAATCTCTTTCCAGTCCTGTAAGTCATGGCCCCTTCTTGTGATTGCTGCCCCCATGATAACTTCTCCATGTTTCCTTTTTTGCCTTTTGCATTGCTTTTGCAGTTCTTTCTGGGATATTGTCTCCATTCAAAAGCTAGTGTGGTTTCACTCTCCTGACTGGTCCCATCCAGTCCTTTTTCTGATACCCTTAAGATTGAATTAGCGCAGGCTGAGGGAGGAGACCACTTACACAGTGCAGAGAACATGTCCATCATCGGGAGGATGCATTAGTCAGCTTTCCATCACTGTCTTAGTTACTTTTCTGTCATTGCTAAGACAGAATACCCAGTGCCCAAAGTTAAAGGAAAGAAAGGTTTATTTAGCCCACAGTTCAGGGAGGTTTCATCCATAATAGCTGGCTCCATGGCAGGGTGGCACATGACAGAGGAGCAACAGTTCATAGCAGCAGAGGTTGGCAAAACAACAACAAAAGGAGAGATAAGCCTCTCTCTGCTCCTTTTATCTTATGCAGGCCACTGGAATTTTCTCTTATCCAGACTGCAGTGCCAGTCCAATCTGTGAACTGATCCAGCAACCACCCACCCTTAATCCCAGCACCTTTATTCCTAGCACTGAACCATAAATCAATCACAGATTGGATTGGCAATCAATCACAGATTCAGCATCCTCCAAAAGAGCCCCATCTAAAAGTGATGAGCCTTTAAGGGGGTGTCTAGACACAAACCATAGCAATTACTCTGACAAAACACCTAACATAAGCAATTTAAACAGAAGCAAGGTTTTTCTGGTTACAGTTTCATCAGGGCCACACCCCCAGTGACCTCACTTCCTCCCACGAGGGCCTAACTTCACAAGGTTCCTAGTCTCCCAGGAGCTCCACTGGCACCAGGCCTTTAGCATAGAGTACTTTCGAGGACACATGAGACCCAAACTATAGCAGATGACATTTGAGCGAATGAGTGTGGCCATTCTTTTGTTTAGCTATCCCACACTGCAGGCGACACACAGCACTTTGTTTCAAGGAGACCTTCTACGGTGATGGAAACTATCCCTGAAAAGGGGCATGTCTGTTTGAGACAATAGAGAAATAATGGGACTCTTAGTTTTTGAGCTAATCTGAAAGTTATCTCTATTTTTGCTCAGCCAGTGTTGCTTTTCCTAGGTATAATTTGGTGGGTCCCTATGTGGCAGACAGTTTCCTAATGACATCTAGTGTAGGATTAAAGATTGATGGAACTCCAAGGTCGGCTGATGAAAGTTTAATCTAGGGTGTGCGCTGTCTTGCCTCAGGGAGAAAAGTCTTCTGGGAGAGAACAATAATTCTCTCCCAGTGTTGCAGTATTGTCTTGACCTCTGGAGCTAATTTCTTTTTAATACAGCCCTGTGATAAGTAGGGGCATCAGGATTTACTTGACTCTTTTGCTGACTTACACTGTCGTTATATTTTATCTCTTTAAAAGTGCCTTCCTTGTCTTCTATTAATAATGCCAGAATGCTTGCTATACTTTCAGCGTAGAGTAACCTTTAAGGAAAGACATTATAAGTAATGGTCCAAGGAAAGTTCCCCTCAGAGGCGCGTGGGAGAGCGTTTTCAAACATATCATTCATGGCGGCGCCGTGGCTGTTGGTGAGCAGATGGAGGCAGACATCCGTTTTGATAGCTCTGGCTCGGCACAACGTCTGGTTTCTCCTCTGCATGTTATACACCAACCAGTGAAGCGTGGCACCTGGTGCTACTGTGTGCAGAGGGAGCTGCATTTCTGATGGTCCCTGGAGAACCTCTAGCCCGAACTTCCAGGGTCCTGAGCCAGGGCAGAGCGGGCCTCTCCGGATGCAGCGGGAGGCCATCCCCTGGGTTTGGCTGTAGTAGTTCTCTATGCCGCTCCCCAGAGTGCCATCATCTCGGGCTACTTGAAGCATTCCAAGACGTGAAGAACACGTATGCTTAGTGGAGAAATAGCCAGACCACCCGTAGAGCCCCGGGTGAGTACCTGGGAACAGGGACCGTTGGAACTGCTGCAGCAGAGCCTGTCTTGGTTACTGGCCTTGTGCAGGTGCGCAGTCCAGGATTAGGTGCTTGAAGAACGCCTAAAAGCCTCACATTATTGCAGGTGAATGTGAAGTCACTGCTCTTTATACTCAGGCTGTTGCTTTGAACCTTTTAAACAGAAATGTGATCAACCTGAGCTATTTGACTTTCTCGTAAGTCCATGTCTAAGAACACACTGTGATACACTCACTAGGCAGAAGAATTGGAGAACATCAGGTTGAACTCAAGAAGTCTCACTGTGTACAGTCATGATACGTTCGAAAGAGCTAGGGCAGATAGAAAGAATACTGGAGCGAGAGTCCTACATTTGCAGCTTAATCAGGGTTTTTCCCTTACACTGAGGTAAGGGAATGCTCACTCAGCATCCTCGTCTCTCCCACAGTGGAAGTCAGCTCTGGGCTATTAGAAATATGGAGGTACTTTCAGAAACATGCCATGTATCGCTCCTTTCTGAAGGTGAAAATGTCCTGTGAGCAGATTGAGGCAGACCTGGCTGTGGCCGCTGAAGCCCAGAAACACCAAAGCAGACCTTATGCCAAATGGCGTTAAGTGAGCCAGAGGGTTTGCTTAAGGTGGTAAGGCAGAACCCCTCCAACTCCAGCCAGAGGTCTGAGTCCACGGTTGGTTGGCTACCTGCTTTTAGACTTACAGAGGGCGGAAATGGCATGGTGGAAAGACATGGTGGAGAACAGCTCATCTCGCACAGTCAGAAAGCACGGAGAACAAGAAAGACCCAGGGCGAGAGGAAGAAACCAGGCCCAAGAATGTACCCACCTAGATTATACTCTCCAGGGAGCTACTTCCTGCAGCCAGGCCCCACTTCCTGAACAGCGCACTGAGCAGTGAGTTCGTGTGGCGTTAATCTGATGAGGTGCCCTGTGAGAGCTGTCACCTTCCAGAAGCCCCGCCTCTGAATACGTAAGCCTTCGAGGGTCACTTTTTTTATTTAAACCATAACAGTTATTAGGTTTTTTTATAACAATGCTAGGTAGACTCTGACATTCTGTATAGTCATTTATTTTTGTGTCACTGATGTTCAGATTATTTTGTTGTAACTCATACGAAATATACATGACTCAGTATTCATTCTCATTCTCATATATAACCAACAAAAATGTCACACAGCAGTACTTCACTATGTGCCTTTCATTTTTTCGTGTTGTTTTGTTCTATTTAACTTTCCAAATGCTATTTGTGACCACTAATTGATCAGACTTTGTCGTTTTCTTTTTTGGGACAGGGTCTCGCTATGCAGTTCAGGCTGGCCTTGAGCTCACTTTGTAGCCCAGGATGGTCTCAAACTTGCAATGATCCTCCTGCCTCAGCCTCCCGAGTGCTGGGATTACAGGCGTGCACCACCACATTCAGACTTCGTAGAATACCAATCTATACCAACATTCTCAGAAGGTTTTTGGTGTTTAAAGAAAAAGATTCCATAAAGGTTCCAGTAATTTTGGGGCCAAGTGTGTGCAATTCCCGTTCTCAGAGAGAGCCCCAACACAGGTCAACGTCTGAGTGGTCTTGCTCATATTATTCAGTGAGCATGAAACTCATGTTGTGCTTCATACCAGTGAACTGCAAGAGGACCTGCGTTTCTGCAGCCTGCCACCTTAGAACCCTGGAGAACGCTGTTCTGTAGTTTCTTGGGAATAACCTTGTAATACCAAGTTGTGTTATCGCAAACTCTATTGTTAGACTTTCATGTGCTTGATGCCTTGCCCCTATAGCTTCACTAAAAAGTGTTATATTCATATGAACATAGCTTTCATTATATAAAGTTATGAATGATGACCCCACGAGGATATTATCATTAAAGATAGCTTTTTATAGTATATCATTTTTTTTGGGTTTTTTTGTTTTTTTTTTTGTTTTTTTGCAGTACTGGGGATCGAACTCAGGACCCTGCGCTTGCTAGGCAAGCGCTTATTCCACTGAGCTATATCCCCAGCCCCTTTATAGTATATCGTTAACTCACCCTTGTATAGAAAATTGACATGCCAGTTTCCTTTGAAATTTTGCATCTAGAAAACATTATATTTTAAAGAATTTGCATGCAAGAATTTGGTTAATAGTGCAAACTGCATAGTTGGTCATGTTTCCTCTTTGTTAAGTTTTAAGTCAAATTAATTTCTCAGTTACAGTAATTATTTTAGATGGAAGTATATGACGTTACTATTTTGGCCAGTCAGGAATGGTTTAATGTAACTGCAGCTAGTATTTAGTCAACTTACAGAATCGATTCTTCTTCCTTCTACTTGGTTTTATATTTTACTTTTCTAATATAAGCACCTACTAGATTATTGCCTTTTATTATAAAACATTATAAATAAACCAAGTCCAGTAGGATGTTTAAAATGCAGATTTTCACTGCCTGCCCTGTTCAGTAAATGAGAAATACTACCCAGTTGGAAGCATGAGTATTTCGAAGTGCTATTTCTTCCTATAAACACCTTAAGTGTAACAGGACAACAAAGGTAAAAATATATCTCTGCAATCAGTTAATACTTATTGACCAATCCAAATGACATTTTTGGTTGTCTACATAAATTAGGGAATAATGCATCACGCCGTAGAAGTCACCTAGTCCCCAAAGGGGCTTGCTTGCCAAAATAGTTTTCTCCTCCACCAGGAATCCCATTATGAAGATCAGCAGTGATTACTAAAAGTGTTATATCCAATGGATGGTGTGAAATTTCTCACTATATTTCCCCAGAAATTCAGTGGCCTGGAGTAAATGTCTGCGCCTTTTTCTTGCCTAACAAAAAATGTCTGCTGTGTCTCTGTATAGCGTCTAGCTTAAGAGTTGCTTTTTTTTTTTATTAACATAAGAAAAGCTATAAAAGGTATTTATTAAGGAAGATAAAACCTAATACTGCTATTAAATTCACTAAGTGTTGAAAGTAAAAGTTTTTTAAAATAGAAGGTATCTATGTACCTGTACTGTACAAATTAGAGTGTCCTTCAAAAGAGAGAGAGAGAGAGGGTTAGAGAAGATGGTATGTATCATAAGTTTTCAAAACTTCGGTCACTCTTAATTGTAATGTTGCTAAGCATTCTCTTAAACCTTGGAGCCCTTCTGCCAGAGATCCTACCAAAGAAATATGCTAATCAGAGAATAAGGAAAATAGAAAAGGCTGTTAGCATCAAGAAGGCCACTATAATTTTTTCTTTACGTTACCATTTAAACATACTGGTTCCTCTATATTTTGAAGTGATACGATGTAAAGTTGGCCACATCTTTCTCAGCCTTGAGGTGTTAAGCTAGAATCCCTCTCTTCCTCCTCTTTCCTCTCCTAGGGCTCTGTGTGCCTCTCTGAGGGTGCATTAGGTGTCCGCAGAGTAGGTCCCCATCATGTCAGCCACTGCTTGATCCCAGAGATGCAGAATAAACGAGAACTTCCCAGTCCCTGACCTCATAGGATGTACTGGGTGGAACAGGCAAGTAATTGTATGGACCTGGAGTCCCTCAAAGCACTTTGCCACATAACTATGAAGTCCTGTGCGAGTGTCACATGGCATCACTGTCCTTATGACTTAGTCCCAGGTCCACCCATCCTGTTAGCCTTCCTGTCACTATTTCTATTGGCCGCACAGCCTAGCTTATGCTACTGTAAGACCTAGCCAACCTAACACAACTCCATTTGCTGCTCAGTGTCTGGTATAGTTTGGCCAGGGACACAACTTTCGTGCTAATTGTCTTCATTCTATGTCCAAACAAATGATACAGTCACAGTCTAGACCAGGTGTTCCCAACCATACTTAAAACTCCTGCCTGGCAATGGATGACACATACCTCTTTTGCTCACTTTGATTGGACAAAGCAAGCCTGACTTTGAGAGGTAAGAAAATGTACTCTCACCCTAGGAAAGGGACTGGATATTCACAATACACCATACCCTGTGAGGTCTTTCATCTCTGCAGTCAGTATATTTTAATAGTGCCCAGGATATATTAGATGGTTAAAATACTTGTGATTATATGAAGGAGGGGGAAGGAGAATAATCAGAATTGTGTATGTGTTATATCTTTAGAATTTCTTAAGGGACTGTGCATGTGATCTCCTTTTGGCCCTTTTAAGAACTTAGCACGTATTAAGATGTCCTTTTTATGACAGAAAACTGAGACCCTGAACTTTATGTGGCTTGCTCAATGTTGCACAAAAAGTGGTTGAAAGCCAGGTATGGTGGTGCATGCCTATAACCCTGCATTGAGGGGCTGAAGCAGGAGGATCACCCTGAGTTCAAGGCCAGCCTGAACTACATAGCAAGACCCTGTCTTAAAACACAGAAACAAATTCAAAAAGGCTGAGATCTGCCTGAAACTTTGAATTCTACCACCTGGACCAGTGCTTGTCCTCCTCGATTTCATTGTTAGTGTGGGCACCTTAGTTTTCTGCTGATGACCACACAAGGGAAGGGCAACAAAGGAGGCTTCAGCAAAGGAGTTCGAATCTCTGGCCAGGCTGACAGGACTATGTCTCCTAATATGTGGGTCCCAGGGAAGCTGAGAGGTGCCTGGCAGCAACTTGCAGCTTGTCTTTAGCAGGTCAGCGTGTTCATGTCCTGTAGCTGCTATAGCAAATGGCCGCACACATTATCTTAAACAACGGAATGTATTTGCACACAGCCTGGAGGCCAGAGGTTCCACCCCAGTCTCCCAGGGTGGAATTCATGGTAGCGGGGCTGCAGCCCTCTGAAGCTGGAAGGGGAATCCATTCCTCAGCCTTTGCGGCTGCTGCTCAGTGCTGGAATCCTCGGCTGAGGCCACAGCGCATCAGTCCCTGTGTCCATCTGCACATTGTCCTCTGCCCTTCCAGCGCGCCCTTTCTCTGTGACTCTTCGGACACTTAGGATTGGACTGAGCACCCACTTGGACAGTCCTCATAGCAGAACCTTTAGCTTAGTCACATCTCCAAAGACCCTTTTTCCTGGAAGGTAGCGCGTGGAGCTTCCAGGAATGGCGAGCAGTCTCTGGGGTCCTTGTTAAACCTGCTACCATTAGCATGGTGGGGACTCCTGCTGCCCCCAGGTTTTTTCTCACCTGTCCTCTGTCCTCTGCACCTGGCTCTCTGCCCCTCAGAGTGGTGCAGATGATGTGGTGTGCTGGAAGGATCTCTGGAGTCAGGGACAATCCTGGTGGATTCTGGGATCTGCCTCTGGCCCTGTAACCCCAGGAAACTTACACCTGCTGTGCCTCAGTGTCCTCTGCCTAGAGACAGAAACTTTAGAACTTATCCACAGCTGGCTTATGAGATTATAAGTGAAAGGGGGCCTGGCACAGGCAAGTGGGCACTGATGAGCCTCCATAGAGAGCCTCGCCCTCCACGCCCCGCCCTACTCAGCCCCCACAACCTCCACAGACTGCACCTTTGACGTAGTAGCTGGTGACAGTGCCTGCACCCCCGAGGTACTGCGTACCTCCTCCATTCATTTCTCTCAGTGAAGTTAAAGACAGACAATGTTTATGAAATAATTTATCATCCTTTCCTAGAAGGGTTATTTCATTTCACGGGTGAACAGTTTGTTGCCAGAGAACTGTGTCTTCTCCCAAAATGATGTATAACATGATGTGGTGTCCTAAGTCTCTAGACATTTGGGTGTTTTTCTTCTCTCTGCAGTTTGAATTGGAGCTTCACGTCACGTAGAGCGTATTCATTCATACTCTGTTCGTCTCAGGAGACCCACATGAACCTTGGGGGTCAGCTGGTGCAGTCGTTGACCTTGTATCTTCTCATTAATACCTAGAACTTGATATATTAGTGTTTATGAATTCTAATAAATATTAGTATTTCTTAAATCTTAAATATTTAATGCTAAATCTTATAGTTAATAAATCTCTCTAGGTAATAAGGCTATGAAAAAATAAATAACTGTATAATCGGTAAGGTAATAATAAAAGATACAAACCAAGAAATATCAGAGGCATTTTTTTCTCAAATTTTTGTGATTTCTCAATATCTTTATTATCTGCCTTCAGAATCTAAAATGCTGGCCTAGTTTGTTCACACAACAGTCTCTGTTATGTTTAGAACATTTTTATCCTTTAACAGGATAATAAGTACAGGATAGGAAATGCCATCTCTGGTATAATGATGTGAGGAGACTGTGGTGCAGATCTGTGAAAATCTCTGGGACTAACACCAGGCTTGGTGATCTGTTAATTCTGTGATCTATTAGTCATGTCTGCCATGGTTGTAGGGTGGGAGGAGATGGGGTGTCACAGCATGACTGCTGACAGGTAGTTACTGAAATGTGCTTCCCTTAGGCCCTTGCACTGTCAGGTTTCCACTTGCATCATTAGTTAGTAATAACTGTTATATAACTGTATGATAGTTATCATACCTGTAAGAACTGGGGAAAAAAAGTACAGTAAGAAGTGGGAAAAAATGGGCATTTCTCAAATACCATCGTACAGTATCTGAAATTTAGTAGTTTTTTTATAAATTATCAACTGAAGGAAGACAAGTAGCAGGGAATTGTTTTCCTGGAACCCCGTGACCATGCTTACAAAGGGAAAGCTCACTTTCGGAAAGTGACTCAATCAGAGGGACGCTAACTGATAGCTATCCGTGGTAGGTGCCATTCAGAATGACCAGGAACACTGGTGCATTCCTTTGGGTAAATAGCCTAAATGCAGTGTTTGAATACTAAATCTTTAAAACGTTGGCACTCTCTAACAACAGACACATAGTGTCTGCAACAGTGCCAGCCCTTTGTTCTTGTTTGCCGCACCATTCACTGAATGGAGCCGAGTAGCTGTGTTAGACTAGAAAACCAGCTCTACCACTGTTGGTGTTCTTGGGCGAGTCACTTACCCTGTCTGTGTGCCGTTTGCTCATCAGATGACCCCAAGGAGTGGTGAGTGATTCTTTCCAAGACTGGAGAATCGAGTGTCTGGTACATACACAGTTAGCCCACTGGTCCTTTGGCCCTCAGTTCTGTTCTTGTCCTTACTTGGCTTCTGGCCCCTGCAGACCATTTCCAGCCTTTGACTGGTTCAGCCGGTAGGAGGCCTGGAGAAGGAGGAGTCACAGTACCACTTCCCTTTGGGCTTTGGGTCACATCCCCTGAAGCAGCTGGGTTTCCTCAGACCTCCAAGTACCTCTGCACAAGCTACTGAATGGTCTGGCTTCTCCGAGTAGCCCCAGCCCATGGACCCTGGTTCTGCAAGCTCCTCCCTTGGGCCCTCAGCCTGGGAGTGGCGGTGGCTTGTGCTCTTGCTAGTGTCTGCATACCTCACTGACCCGTTTGCTCTTGACCTCTTCCTTCACCCATGTCACCAATTCTATCCAGTTCGCACGTTTCTCATACTTAGAGCATTTTTGCTTTCCTGCTGTGCACTGTTGATAAATACTAGGTGAGCGTTACTGTTGTTGTTACTGTTATTGTTGCCACACTTGTCTGATACACTTCAGAGGAAACTGAGGCTCAGGTGGTGAAATGAACCAAACAGAATCTCACAGGTGTGCAGTGAGAGATCCCTTTTCACGAGCCTCTCCTTCGACATGCCTTTGGGTGGGTGGCAGTCTTCCGGTCTGGCAGGCTAAATTTCAATTCCTTGTCTAAGGACCACTCTCTTTTTGGACCCCCATATATCAGAGTCTCTGCGTGAACATGGACTAAGGACGTAGCCACCCCACCCGGCAGTGGATGCTGTTAGTATCATATGCTGTGAAGCTGAGACTAACCTCAGACCGAGGGGGCTTCAGCACCCTGGAGTTACAGGTGTTGAAAGATTACCTTGGTTTGGCTCATGTATTAAAGGTTGGTCTCTAGCTTGGTGGTGTTGGGAGGAGCTGGAAACTTTTAAAAGATGGGGCTAGTTAGTGGATGGTCTAGGTCACAGCATGTGCCTTGCAAAGGGACTGTGGCACGCTTTCTCTCTTTGCTTCTTGGGCGTGAGGTGAGCAGTTTTGCCCTGCCGTGCACTTCGCCCGCAGTGTGCTGCCTCCCCCAGGCCTGCAGCAGTGGAGCCAATCGTGGGCTGGAAGCCCCAAAACCAGAAGCCAGGTTTTTCTTTATAAACTGATGATCCGCTATTTTGTTATAGTAACAGAAAGCTGACTAAATGAAGATCATTGATCACAGGCAACAGAAATCAATGTGAGCAATTCTAAAGCAAGAGACAATTTGATTACCTCATGGAATCCTGAAACACAGTAGGGTCTGGCACAGTGTCAGGATGCACTCCTCCATTTTATTTTTTCTTGGTTTCATTCTTTTCTCTAATTCTTAGTTTTATATCATAAAAAATGACCGTGTACTTCTCTTTTCCTGCCAGTATTAGAGTTTCTTGCTAAATTTCCGAGGGAAGAGACTGTAGCCCAGCAGAGGGCAGGCAGTGGATACCTTGATCGGAGTAACTGTATGAGACCCACTTCATACAAAATGCCAGCTAGAGGCCACTGTTGCCACGTTGTGGTGGAATGCTGTTTCCCAGAAAAGGGGCCAGGACAGAAGGCCTACCCCGTGTCCACTGTAGAATTCATTGCAGAAATTTCAGCTTCACTAAGTAGGAAAATCAGTTGCTATGTTTAGATACCTACCATTTCCCAGGCACTGTGCTAGTTAAATTGGATTTGCCTTTTTGTCTTTTATTTTAGTCCTCAGAACAAACTTCAGGGTCAGGTTTTATTATCCGCATTTTACAAATAAGAGGCCAAGGGGAAATCACACATTTGTGCAACATATGGCTGCACAGGCCCACTAAAATGTTAAGGGTCACTGCTTCTGGTGGGAATTAAAATACATCAACTCTGAGAGGCAGTTCTGGTTATTTTATACTGAAAATCTAATTAGTGGCTGGGTCCCAGTACTTGGGAGGCTGAGACAGAAGGATTGCTTCAAGTTTGACGCCAGCCTGAGCTACATAGACTCTGGCAATAAATAAACAAATGGTTAAGTGTACATTTTGTAAGTAGAGAAAAGTGGTGTGGGGACAAATCGAGATAATGTATATACAAAAAATGGATATTAAGATTAGAGGTCCTTGGTGGCTAAAGCAATAAAGCAACTCTGCTGGTTAAAAGGACAAATTTGGTCTAACCACTATTTAAAAATAAAGAATTTTGCTTGGAGTAATTTAGCTCCCTTGTGGAAAGTTCCTTCAACTTCTCAGATGATTTAGGGTTTAGAATTACTGATTTAGTCTTCTGAATATATCAAGAGTTTTTAAATAGACATTTTCTGTTCAGTTAATAAGTCATGAATTCATTTAATTTATCATCAGTACAATCAGAAGTTATCAAAGTAGACTTCGAGCTTGAGCATTTACTTCTCTCCTTTAGGTTAGACCTGACATAGTATATGTGTTAGTTATTTTCTTATTGCTAGGACAAAATACATCTAACACCCACAAGTTAAAGGAGGAGGTGTTTGTTTTGGCTCACAGTTCGTAGAGGTTTCAGCCTGTAGTTGGCTGGTTCCAAAGCAGGGCAACATGACAGAGGGAAGCGGCAGAGGAGAAACCATTCATGGCCTGTCAGGCAGGAAGCATCCAGTAATGGAGGGAGGAGGAGGGATGCACATATATACAGGCCACACCCACAGGGGCCTCCCCGCTTGCTACTAGTGTTCACCTTGCAACATCACACCCAGCTGTAACCGCATCTGTGAACTAACCCAGAATCACACATCCATGATCCAGTTACCTCCTAAAAACCCCACCTATGACCACGTAAGGCTTCGGAGAGACATCTAGATATAAACCATAACAGTACACATGCCATATTGTCCTGAAGTTTTTTAAATTGGGATTGCTTACTGGTAAAAGAAGTTGTAAATCCTGCTCTAATGATGTAACTGCCCCTCTTTTCTTTAAAATACACACGTATGAGTTGTGTTAGTCAGTTTTCCCATATCTGAACAAAATACCTGACACCGTTTAGAAGGAAGAAGTTTTGTTTGGTTCATGGTTTCAGAGGATGCAGTTCAGTTAGGTGGTTCCAAAGCAGAAACATCGCAGCAGAACAGTTTGGTCCAACGAAGCTGCTCATTTCATGAAAGCAGATCAGCAGAGCAGTGCCAGCAGAGAGAGTGGGGGGACCAGGAACCAGAGATAGTACTCAGAATCGCACTGGGAGCTCTGAAGCCAATCAAGTTGGTAATCCAGCTTAAGTGTCACAAGAGTAGACAAGACAGAATCTGTCGTCTAGCAGACCAAAGATGCTTAGATTTGAGCACACGTCTGAATCAGCTAGAGGTCTTTGTAAAACACAACCGGGTGTACCTAGTCTTCCAAGTTTCAGAGTGTCAGTAGGTCTGGGCTGGTACGTGAGAACTTGCATTTCTAACAAGTTCAGAAGTGATGCCAATTCTGTCTGGACCACACTTTGAAAACTACTTCCCTAGGCTGAAGCGAGAGTTTACTTGCCAAGAATAGGCATGAACACTCTGTCTTGCAGCTTTAAGAGAAGGTGAGGGGGATGGCAGATTTCAGTAACAAGTCTGTTAACCACAAGGCCTCACTCTTTGCTGGGAACTCAGTTTGGAATATGTGAGTTTCTTTTCTTTGAGGTGGAAAGATAAAACACAAGGTTTAAAAATTAGGGCCCCTTTCAAGACCTTTAGAAGAATGCCTAGAAATGAGATGAATACACATGGTTTTTGTGAAACTTGCCAAAGGAAGATATTCTTATATTCTTTTTCTTGAAAAGGGCTTCAGATATTGTCTAAGCTTTAGGTCCCACAGAACCTAGGTAATTAACTGATACATTTGAAAAGAATGTAAGGTGTAACAAAGAGTTTTTTTGGTCAGGAATAAGGGCAAATGAGGACATCATCTCAGAGGACTTGAGTTCATACATGAACTTTTAGTTGGAATTTAGTTCCATGACCTCATTTTAGCATTTAAGTAGATGAAAGTCCAGGTTGATCTTAGCTCACTTGCTCAATTATCATCTTGTTCATGGTAAGGGATTGTTGTATCAATTTATTTGTGAAAAGAGAAGATGATTTGGAGAGGTTCAAATTTTGGCTTCACCCCTTATAATTCAGCTCACTCTTTCCCTGTGAGTCTCTTTTGTCTGTAAAAAGACCTACTAATAATAGCCAAGTTAGTATGACAAACAAGGCGCCATAATGACATGATGCTTTAAAGATACAAAATGCTACCCAGTGTTGGTGTTTACTAGCTATATAAAGCTAGTTTATATTAATAGAATAACTAAAAAGGATCATTCTTCTAGTTCAGGAGTCAGCAAACTTTTTTCTGCTAATGGCCAGACAGCGAGTATTTTGGGTTTTATGGGTAATTCCATCTGTCTTAGCTGCTCACCTTTGTCATTGTTAGGCAAATACAGCCTTATATATGATATGAAAGCCACATGGCTGTTTCCGGGAAATCATTAATATAGAAACAGGTACAGTGTGATGCTATGCTAAAATTGATCTGAAATGACACTGCCCTTCAAATTAGGAACTTCCAGTTGATTGTGAAGATCCAATGGGTATGAGCAGTAACAAAGGCTGTTTTTGTTTAAATGCACCATTAAAGGATCACCATGCTGATCAAAGTGCATCTTTTAATTTCTATAGTCTTCTGGTACAGCTGACAGCTCTTTGGGGGGTACGAGGTGGCCTAGGAAAGGCACAGTAGAGATTAGGAGAAGGGCGTCATGAGGAACAGGCCTCCAAACGCCAGCTTGTTTCTCTGTATGCTTCTTGGAACTGGAAGTAGTGATACTCAGCTCAGCTCCTCCAACAACACTTCTTTGGGACTCAGCCTCAACCACAGGGTCTTAAGAATGGAGCCTTATGCCCACCAAGAAATTCAAGTGGTTCTATTTTGTGAACTCTTAATCATGTTTTTAAAGATGGCTTATGTGCCCAGATTTGTGAATGTGGAAAAGTGAGATGAGACAAAAAAGTTTTAGGAAACCCATCGAAAGATAGTTACCCGTACATCTTAAAAGGGGAATTATTTATGACCCATGAAAAAAGCTGCTATAAATACCCACAGGTGATTATGTGAACATAAGTTTTCACTTCTCCTAAGTAAATGCTTAGGAGTGGGATTGCTGGGTGGTGCAGAAGCCGTATGTTTAAGAACCTCAGAACACCCTTAAAGGTAGCTGTACCACACTACAGCCTCACCAGCTGAGGAAGAGAGAGTGCAGCTACTACTTACTCAGTGTCTTTGCCAGTAATTGGTGTTACCGAGATTTGTTTGACTTTTTGTTGTTGTCGCTGTGTTTAGCATTGTAAAATGTGTGAAACCGTGACTCCATGGTTTTAATCTGCATTTTCTCAACAACTAATGATGTTGAGCATCTTGTGCTTATAAAAATAAGGTATTTTCTTTGGTAAAGTATGTTTCAAACTTTCAAAAATTGAAGTGTTGATGTTCTGGTTCTTGGATTCATTTACACTTGGCCCAAACTGGAAACAAAACACGTATCTATCCATTGGTGGATGGATAAACTGTGGTGCGTTCTTACAGTGGAATTCTCAACGATAAAAAGATACTAACTCTTGATACAATCAACAGTTATGCTAAGTGAAAGATGGGAGATGCAAAAAGCCATATACTGGGGTGAGGGATGTAGTTCAGGGGCACAAGTACCTGCCCAGCAAGCGCAAGGTCCTGAGTTTGATTCCTGATACAAAAAAAAAAAAGCCATATACAATATCATCCCATTCATATGATATTCTGGAAAAGACCAAATTATTAAGGCAAAACCAGACCAGTAATAGGCTGGAGGGGAAGGGAAGTACAATTCTCCTTTCTTGACTTCACTTTGCTTGCCTCTGCCTGCGTATGTCAGCTGCCTCCTGCACAACCATGGATTCTGTACAGTTGAAACTCGGGGTTCTAGAGCATAAATACAAATGTTTTGCCTGTAGCTGTAGTCACGGAAGTTGCTAGTCAGCCACTTCTTTGTTCCTTTTGCATCATCCAGAGACTCTGTCTTCATCCTTACGCTTGTGGCAAGCGTCCCTGGGCGTCCCTACCCTTCCTGCAGTTCTGCCTTCCGGGGAGAAAAGCCAGAAGGTTGGGTGAGGAGGGGGCTGAGCATTGTACAGGAAAGTGCTGTTGGTTCTATTAGGATTCTGAATCGGAGAGGGTAATGATTTTTGCTCATCCCCGCCCCCACCACCTGGCAGTTTGGGGCCGTGGAAGCTGAGGGGTGGTGGGGGATGAGTCAAACCTCTTGAAACAGTAGTCCATGAATGCCAGGGGCTTGCCCAAAGTCTTTGGTCTGGTGGGAGGTTTTGTCTGCTGAATACCGCATAAAGAAAATGAGCCATGCTGCTGCCTAGGACTTGGAAGTCTTCCACGCACAAAGACTTGTTGTACGCATATATTATAAATAGCCTTCGGTTTTATAGGGCAGAACGTGAAAACATCAGGCCATTGGGCAGGAGACTTTTTTTTCTTTTTCAAATTTTCAATGAGAGCTGAGTTAAAGAGATAGGCTGATAAAATCTGGAGGTCTTTGGGATAAAGGTCACATCCTGATGTGAATGCAAGCCACGCTTCTGCTACATCTGACAGATTTCGTGGGGCTATGGAGGCTTCTTGTACACACTTGATCTCAGCCAAAAGGCCGAGAAGCTATGAGGCTTCTTGTACAAATACAATACGTGTTACAGAGTCTTCCAGTAGCACCAACAAGGACCCAGTCCTGTCCAATAAACTGGAAATGTCACCCTTGTGCACAAGTCCTTGGCGTTGATTGTCCAGAATCGTAGATCTGAACTGAAATCTTTTTTTTTTCTTTCTTTTTTTGCTGTTGTGTTAGTGAGTATTATTTGGGTAATTTGCATCTGGATTCTTCTCAAAGTGGAGTCTTTATATAAGACCAGGGGTGTCACCTAGGAGCTTTTAGAATGCAGACTCTGCCCCAGAGCTTAACCAGAATCTGCATTTTGCCCAGTCCCCGGAGAATGCATTTGCACATGAAAGGTCATGAGGCAGGTTAGGATCCCGTCCACATGTCATGCATGGTCTGTTGATAATCTTGTTAGGGTCTGATGTGACCTTCAGAATTGAGTGTTCCTGATGTTCCTGTAGATGTGAGTGAGGGCCGGTTAATACCACTTTGCTGCAGATTAACTGAATAAATGCTCAGTGCCAAGCTGGGAACCAATAAGCAAGCATGACTGCCTCCTTCACAGGGCGCTGAGTGTAACAGGGGCTGCAGAAAGGGCTGCAGTGTTCTCTTGTCACTTGACAGCCCTCACCACACACAGTACCAATCCGCTTGTGCAGACACAGACTCCGCAGTGTCCAGGCCACAGCCCCCTCCTCCACAGCCTTTGTTTGGCGAACAGGGCCCTGCTCCAGACTTCCTGAGCCGTGCTCTCGGGCTGAGACCCTGGCACCTTCACTTTAACAGTTATGTACACAGAGCCTCAGGCCTGGGTGTGGCTTTGACTGGTGTGCTGTGATACAAAGGGATGCTTAACTGTAGTCCCCCGTGTTTAAGGGATTGGCCAGGCTTTCTTTCCAGATTCAGGGAGAATATGAAGTGGCTTCTTCAAAGCTGCTTTGATCTTGCACTGAGGCCCTATAAAGACCTTATGGGTGGTATTTAAGTATAGTTCAAGTTCATATTTATATATTTTTCTAGTAACATGTTTTCCAGGAACAAATTATAATGCTTTGTTCTATAATGAGTTGAGTGTGAACATTGTCATGACAATCCCATGACTTTCTTGTTTAATGTTTATACTCATCTAATCAAACAAATTGAAATTGGATTATGTCTGTTGCACATTATAGCAGTTATTATCCAGTTTAAATGTAGATCTGAAAGAAATAAAATTGATTTTTCTTTGCTACTTGGGGACATCATAGATTATTGGTATGCTAGTTGAATTTTCAATTAAGCTTACATGGGGAGAGAAAGATAAATGGCTTGTCTTTTTCTAAATATATTATGCAAATAAACTGTGATACCTCATTCTAATTAGAAAGTAGGATGACTTAAAAATTTGGTGATCTTCCATATTTTTGTTAAGCTTTTTATAAAGATTTATAAAGGATTTTAAAAGTAAATAGCTTAAGGAATTTTTTTATTATTTTAAAGAAAAAACTAATAATGGTATAAAATTTTTTAAAAATTTCAAAACAAGATTATAAGAGAGTAACACTGGTTAGTGCATTGCGTATTGTTATCTTCAAAGTAGTTGCTCAGATTACGAGATACAGGCATGAAAAATTGATCTAACAATATAGTCACACACCTTTCTTTTTAATGAACTAAGAGAAATTAATAGTATAGCTTGGCTATCGTGTATGTGTATATATTTCCTTTTCCCTTCCTTCTTGTATCTTCATTTTTTTTTATTTGAGTTTTTTTTTTTTTTTTTTTTTTTTCCGGTACCAGGGATCGAACTCAGGACCTTGCACTTGCCAGGCAAGTGCTTATGCCACTGAGCTATACCCCCAGCCCCTATTATTTGAAAGAGAGTAGTTAAAAAAAAGAACAATAGCAAAATACCAACATCACAGACATAAACAAAACAAAGCAAGGACATTAAAAATGATACAGGGTTTCAAAATGAAATGAAAGGAATTAACAGTGGTTGTTATATTACATATTGTTATCTTCAACAAAGTTGTTCAGATCACCAGATGTAAGAATGAAAGATTGTTCAAACCATTAACGACAATAAGAAAATAATCATTAAATAAAACATTAGAGACAACACTGAGCAACTGATGTGAAGATAACAATATGCAATAGAACAACACTTGGGGAAGTCCTGCCATCCTGTCTAGTGAAGCTTCAGGAATATTTTTATTTTTAGAATGAAAAAAGAGAATAGAGAGCACCTTCTAACAGTTACTACACCAGTGACCGCCTTCTGTGTCAGGACATGAGCTGTGATAGCTACCAGAAGTTTACATATATCCAAACCTGTTTTTCTATAAACTAAACCATTTCTTAAAAATTGCCTTCATTCTTAAATATCTGTGTGCTGGCCCTGTGTAGGTACTCACCTGATGTTAGGGACTCAGAGTTTATGTAACCTAGACAGAAACAAATGTTTTAGAAGCACTGGCTGCAAAAGCAAGGTGGTGGGCCAGGGAACACAAGCCCTGAGGAAGGAAGGACAGCCTCACGGAAGAGGTGACATTAGATCTGGACCTTCACTCCTAAGTAGGTGTTTGCCAACTGAGATTTTTTTCTTTAAATCATAAAAGCATTCCATGCTAATTACACAGTCATTTAAAAAGGAAGAGAAGTATTAACTTACTAAATTTAATCATTAGTGAATGTATTATGTACTTATTATCTGTCAGAAAATGTGCTTACTGCTCTAAATGGAGCAGGGAACAGCCCACAAGGCCAGCTCAGGTTTGATAATTTGTTGGGAGACTCCCAGTGTTCACTGAATGCTGCTATATGTGTGGTGTGGTTTAGTACAACGTCAGCCCTGGGCAGCAGCACACAAGGCAGAATCCAGGCCACTCCCAGCGTGGCGCCTGCAGCCATCCTCTCCCTGGGAAATTGTGGACAGCATAACTTTGTTTTACCCAGCGACAGTAGCACACAGCATTTCAACCAGGAAAGTTCATCTGGTCCTGGACATTCAGAACTTTTACTGGGGCTCCACCGCATAGGCATGGTTGACGGGTTCAGGAGTTCATCTGGCACTGCAGAGATGGAGCCAGTACTATAGGATCCGAAGCCCCAAGGAGGAGAACGGTGATGCTGGCCTGGAAGATTTTCCATAGGAGTCAACATTTGGCCCAGATTAAGAATGAAAGGGATTGGTCAGGTAAGCAGTGCAGGGAAAGGCATTTCAGAGAAGGGAACAGTTTGTGCAAAGGCTCTGACGTGGGAAATAGCTCTGTATTTCATGGCTGGGAAGAAGATGAGCGTGCAGCAGAGAAAAAAAAAAGGAGAGAACATGGTTGCAACAGAGGCTGGAGAAGAAGCCAAGGACCACATCCCAGGTGGCCTCAGAAACCCTGAAGGTGACCATGGACTTTATTTCCAGGGCAGTAAGAGGCCATCGTGGGGTTTCAAAGCATGGATGTTCGTATTTGTCATCTTTTTAAAGGGGCCTCTCTGGCTGCCATGAGTGTACAGCCTGTTGGGAACAAGAACCTGATGAGAGGTGGTGGCCAGAACTAGGTTGGTGGCATGAAGTTGGAGAGGGACAAGTTGAAAGAGCAGTAGGAGGTGGCTTTGGCAGGACTTCCATACCAGCAGACCCCAGCTGTCACACTATGCTGTCACCCTGTGGGCTTCTGGCAGTCTTCTCTGATTCGCTGCTTCCACCCTGTCATAAGCAGAGAATCACATAGCCAAACTTGTTAGAATTCTGTGTGAGGGAAGAGGGACAGCCTTTCAAGTGCAGTCCTGTGAAGCTGGCTCACCTCCAGACATGGCAATTCTGCTCTGGCTGCTGAACCCCAAGCCTCAAATCCACACCAGCCCCACGTCCAGTCTGGGCTGTGTTCCAAACATTTGTGGCCATCATAGCAGTTCATTATAAATAACTCTTGAAATAATGGAGGTGTACTGGCCGTAGATCTAGATACACTCCGCGTTAAACTATGCTTTCTCTAGAAAGACAGTCGTTAATCAGAAAAGCCTAATTGAAAATTGTCAGCACACAACCAAGCACTTAGGAAACATTTCAAAATTGTTGAACAAGGGAGTAGGTGTTTGGCCTTCTCCTAAGATGTGGACATTAAAAGTTTCCCGAACACCTGTGGGCTGTTTTACCAAACCCAGACAAAATCTAGTTACATACTCCCTTGGTTGGTTTTTTTGTTTCATTTCATTTTGTTTTTTTAACGTGTATTTCCTATTTTCTGTGGCCTTCCCTGTAAAAGGTCTATGTGGAACTTTAAAAATAGTGACAACATGGCTAAGGTCTTCTGCCTTTTTCACTTCGTTAATTGGTCTATCAAATAGCTTATTCATGCCCAGAAACAATTAGAAAAAAAGGAGTACTTTCAATGCATGCAATATAATCAACAGAAGATCCCAAATGTTCCTTTCAGACCCTTACTTTGACCAGTGGCTGGCTCTACTCATTAAAATGCTGTCACTTGGCCAACTAGACACTTTCCTGCTTCCATGTATATGAGGGAAGGGGCTGTCAGCTACAGGCGACAGTGTTTGAGTCTCAATGTGATCTTGGCTGTGAGGCAGCTGTAAACTAGAGGTGCTTAAAGAGAGGCAGAGATCACAGTTGTGGGTAGAGGTGAGCTGCTGTTGTGTGCTTTGTGTCAGTTGGAAGGTAAGAAATACCTGCTAACGTTGTCCGCGATTTGCTGCCTTGTGAAATCCAGCTATGCAGATTTATCCAGCTGCAGGTCGCTTTCTGCTTTGTCCTGGCGTTGCAAAGGCTTTCCTGGCTGTGGGCTGCCTGTCTCCCTCACCCCTCGCGCCAATGGGCTTAGAATGAACTTTCCAAGTCCTGCGAATCTAAAAAGGGAAATGTGCATGTGTGGGCAGGGAAAGGAAGATGCCACCCCTGCCTTTACTGCTCTACCCTGGCTCCTCGCAGCTGGGAACATCTGGCAGGAGCATCTGGCGGGAGCACCTGGCAGGCAGCAACGAGCTGCAGGCGGCGAAGCCTAGCAGCCAATGGGCTGCGGCGGGCGGCGCGGGCGGGGCGGGCCTGCGCGGGAGGCGCGGATGTGCTTGTTCGAACTTGAGAGAGGAGCGCACCCCTGCTGGGTTGAGCGGCAGCATGTGGCTTGCTGGACCCTGAACCCTGGCCTGCCCGAGAGGAAGGTGAGCTAGGGGGGCACGGGGTGCGCCTTTGTTTGGGGGTGTCTTCATGGGTTGGATACAGCGAGGTGGCCCCGGGGTCCCGGGGACAAAGGCTGCGCCCTCTCTTCCTGAGTTAGCGCTTAGCTGCGGGGCGTCTGGAAGGACCGAGGCAGGCTCTTTCTCCCTGGCTGGCGGGAAGAGTATAAGGATTGTGTGAGGGAGGAGAGGAGTCTTTGATCCCAATTTACTAGCGGGTCAGGGAGCGGTTCCGTGGTGCACTATTGACGGTTTACCTGGAGCATTTGTGGTACAGCAGGGGTTGTATGATTGCGTTGGTGAACGGTGAACGTATTGATCTGGCCTGCCCGCGCCCCCCCGCCGGAATGCACGTGTCTGCCTTCTAAATTAGCACTGAGAAATAGTGCAGGGTCTTGTTAATCCAATATTTGAATCAAAAGCGATAACCTTTGGTGCATGAAGACTGCTTTTCCAGATAATTTTAGTTACATGAGAATATTGGTGTGACTTCCATATGAGAAATGTATCAAATTCCCAAAATGCAGAAACACTGCCAACTTAGCACATGCCTGCTCTTGGCGTTGAAAAGTAGTATTTTTGAAAAGCAAAGGGTGACGATTTAAATATTGTTTAAAACGTTTGATTAGACTCTCAGGGAATCGGTCCTTTTCTAGCCATTATCTCTTTCCCTGTACCAATATTGTATCCAGGCACGTCGACCCCCTAATTGATGTGTAGTCGTGAATCTTCATTACTGCTTCGGATGAGAGGGTGGGAGGAGGCGATCCCATTCGTCTTTTTTCTTCTTTTTATAACGCTGCAGCTGCAGCTTGGCTTTGACTTAGATCATGAATGGAAGTTTCTGCCTTGCTCCCTTTGGGGTTTTCCTGGACGATTGAGCCATCTGCCCCCCCCAGCCTTGCTCTGACACAAAAGCAGTTTGTAAGTTTTCTCTCTGAAGTTCAGACCTGTTACTTGAAATGAGCAAGGAATTATTAATTGTCCTGAGGCCTGTCTCAAGAAGTTAGAAAAACGTCCAGAAATCCATCGCTAACTCTCACGTTGTGAAAGTTATTTCTGGCCATGTTCTTCAAAATGGAATGTGCGTTAAACACTTGATGGGGAATGTCTTTCATAAAGCATCAGCCCCTGTTTCAAAGAAAACACCATGGTTCTTGGTTCAGCAGTGAGAACCCCACTTTGATAACTGCTAGCCAATTTGGCGGCTCTTTTTTTTTTTTTTGCCGGCCAGCTCCTGCAAGGCGGCAGCTGGTACCAGGGCCTCGTCCAAAGACTGGCTGGCTTCAGTGCCCCCTTGGAGGGCAGTGCCAAGGCTGGTATAGGGCAGCAGGTCAGGGATCCAGTGTCACCAGCCCACAGTCCCCTTCAGGGGTTATCCTTTCAGTCTCTAAAGAAAGAACTAGGGCTGGGGATATAGCTCAGTGGAATAAGCGCCTGCCTAGCAAGCGCAGGGTCCTGAGTTCGATCCCCAGTACCGCCAAAAAAAAAAGAACTGAACCCCTGCTCACCCTGCTTCCTGGAAAGTCAGAGACGAGATGGCTCTGGTAGAGGTGGAAAGCACTGGAAAAGGTCAGAGGTCAGGTCGGGGAAAACAGCGGATAGAGACACGGCCGAGAGGAAGCCAACAGGTCACAGAGCCACTGCCAGAGGCCCCTGGGGGCTGAGGGACTGGTGCAGGGGGCAAGGAGGGACAGGAGAGGAGAAGGTGCGGGGGGGGGCTCTCACCTCTGCCCATCCCTTCTTCTCTGCACCAGTTCGGGGCCTGATGGAGGCCCCATCACCCCCGATGGCTGATTCCGTAGCCTGGCTTCTCGCTGCCTTAACAGCAGCTGATTTCTGAAGCCAGATGGGGTGGGGAGTCAGGCGTGCGGTCCCCCGTGAGCACGCACGACCTCCAACCCCTGTCCCAGAGGCGCCAGTCTCCCTGCCACGCAGAAATTGGGGTGTGGGAACTGTGCTCGGGAGGCCCCCCCACCATGGTGCCCAGGGGCGATTTCCCCGAGCTTGGAGGGCCGGAGGGAGGGGGCGTGGTGCTCGCCCTCCGGATTTATGAGAACCAGACGCAGACTTCCTCCGTTGCGACATCTGCGCCTTCTCGAAGCTCAATTGTCCCCACGGCGAAAGGCCTCACCATAGCATCCGGCCGGCCTGGTGTCAGTCATCGCGGGGCCGGATCCGCGCTTCCACGCGGGACACCCACCCCACTCCACCCCCGGGCTCCAAGGAGACTCTTCGACCCAGGAGGGATCCCGGCATCCTGGCTGGGGCAGGTTCCGCGACACGCAGATCCTGGTTCCTGATGGGGCGACTGTGGGCCGGTTCCCAACCCCTGTAGCCCCAGAACCCGATGATCTCTGGCTGCACCGGGGCCACCGACCCAGCGCCCGCAGCTCTAGCTGGGCGGAGGACTGGAGGGGGTGGGGGCGGAGGGGCCAATTTGGGGGTTCTGACTTTCAAACCATAGCCTAACTTTTCAGCAGTGGAGATCATTTATTATAATGAGTATTTACTGAACATCTGCTGCCTGCTGGGCCTGGCACTGGGGATTCAGTGGTAAGCACAACAGGTACTTCCTGCTTCTTGGAGCTCGCTGTGCTGGCATAGGGCACCTTTCTAGGGCTCTGAAGTGGAGCATTCCTGGGCAGTAGTGTGGGTGATGCTGAGGGTAGACAAGAAGATGTTGCTTCTGGCTGCTCCCCTGGAGGTCAGCCAAGCCCAGGACTGGAGATGCAAACCAGGGGGCCCAGGTCGTCTGTACTCTCCAGGGGTGGGGTGGAGGTGGGGTAGTGAGTCAGACCAATGTCATTCTGCTCTGAAGTCAGTCTTTCCAAACTTGCTTGCTTTGATTGTAGGTAGCTCTCTGAGGAGTCTAGGGCTGCGCTGAGTTCTACAGAGTTTGAACAGTGGCATTATTTATTTAGACATGATGATTCTAGTCTGCCACAAAAACTGTCATTCATGCATTTTCCTACTCTCACCATACGCCCTGAATGGCCCCCTAAGAAAATGAATTTCATTATGTTCCACTGACTGAACATACTCCCTGGAGTGTTCGGAGATTAAGAGGTGAGGGACTTAGAGCCAAGTCGGAAAGCCTCTGTTTATTCTCTATATACTTTTCATGAATTTGGAGGGTGGACTGATGGCTCATAACTTATTCATCCGGGTGTTCCAACCTTTCCACAAATACTTTATCACACACTAAATAGTAGCATACCTTGTTCTTTTTTAAGTGCCTGTGTTGAACATAGGATATGACAGTTTTGAGATTTTAGACCTTTGAATTCCTTAGGTACCTGGCACAGGATGTTCTCCATAAATCAGTGAACTATTGAGTGAACAGATGAGTCAGTGTAGGTGAAAATATTTAATTGTCTGTTTGAGGGGTTTAATTAGGACTATCTTGATGTTTATCCTCTGTAAGGCATCGCTGTTCAGCACGTATGGAGCATCTACTGTGTGCCAGACACCTTAACAAGTCACAAGAGGACGAGCTTGACAAGGTCCCTGTTCAGAGAAGCAGGAGATAAGTCAGAAAAACAAGTCAGGAAGTAAGCTGACAGAGATGGTGCTGATTTCCTTGAAGGTAGTCAACAGCTTGATTGAGCAGCAGAGTAGCTTGGAGGGAAGGGCCCACAGGAGGCAGCCCTGCAGAGGCTAGAACAGTTAAACTGGGCCCAGGACTGAGAGGAAGCCAGCCTTACGGGGAGCAAATAGCAAGGTCTTGAGGGAAGAGGAGCATTCTGCATGCTCAAGGGTCAGGGGAGGCCACTGTGGCTGGAGCTGGGAGCAAGGAGGCCCGTAGTCTTATCTGGAGTAGGTGAGGCAGGGGTGAGACAGGGCTTTTGAACTGCAGTTGAAGGTTTGGGTTTGATTGCAGTGGAAAGCTCTTGAAGAGTGGTAATCAAAAGAATTCTATGATGTACTTTATTTCATACAGAAAGTGGAAAAGGTCTCAGGGAATACTGCGAAGGGGAATGCATATTGGGAAACAGGGTATCCAGCTAGCCAGTCCTGCTCCCGGAGGGATCACATGGGAGCAGACATGCAGAGAGGCAGTGGTCAGGGAAACGGTGCGGGTTAAACTGACAGGGTTGACTGTAGAACATTCAGGAAGGGGAGTGACCTAGGAGCGAGTCATTGGTTATTTCTGTTGGAAATACATATTAAAAGAAATAATGACTGTTCAAGGACAGACGTATTAAGGGCTGAAGCCACTCACTTTAAATTTATGTGGTGTCAAGACCTTGTCTTAATTTTTATTCTCCACTGGGAGTAAGCAGGCAGACCCAAGGGAGTATTGCACGTCTAGCCATTTCTCCAAGTCATTTTTACCCTTCAGCCCTCTGACTTTCCTTTTCAACCGGCTAGCAGACCTTTGAACATTTTCCTGGCATAAAAATAAGGATCAAAACAAGAAAAGAAGCCAGGTGTGGTGGTGAACACTGGTAGTCCCAGCACTCAAGAGGCGGAGGCAGAGATTGCTGTGAGTTCAAGGCCAGCTTGAGCTGCATAGCAAGACCCAGTATCCAAAAACCCAAAAAGAAGAAAGAAGACAGTTTTAAGCCTTAAGCTGTATGGAATCATTCTATTTCCTCTCTCAGTTTTGTAAGAAACCACTGATAATTGCATTTAAAGTTAATTATTTCACCCAAAGCATCCTCTGTAGTTCCAACAACTCGTATTCTCTCATAAACAAAACTTGCTTCATAGATATTTCAAAGCAGAGAATTGATTCCCTCAATAACTTTGCAGGAAATTCACTGAATTGGGAGCTAGAAAAGTTGTCTCCTGGACGTGTAAAGTAGAAAAATGAAATACAGGTGTTCCTTGACTTGCAAGGGGGTTGTATATCAAAAAGCCCATTGTAAACTGAAAATATCCCACCCAAATGTGAAACCAGAGTGAGAATGGAGGGGAAGAAATGATTAAAATACGTTGTATGCATGTACAAATCCAACAGAATGGCACCCATTAATCTGCACAGCCAATATACACTAATAAAAAGAATCTGAGGGAGAAAAAGAGAAAAAGAAAATATCCTGAGTAGAAAATGCATTTAATACACCCAACTAAGCATCCTAGCTTAGCAACATAGTGCACTATTGACTGTTTCCCCTTGTGATCACATGGCTGACTGAGAGCTATGGTTTGCTACTGCTGCCCACTATCATGAGTGTGAGTATTGTACCACACATTGCTAGCCTGGGAAGAGATCAGAATTCCAAGTACAGTTTCTGCTGAGTGCATATCATTTTTCACACCATCATAGAGCTGGGAAATTGTCAAGTGGAACCATTGTAATTGGTAGACAGTCTGTCCTCAGTTTCTGAGGGCATTCTCTGCCCCCTCCTTCTGGCCACAGAATTATGAACCTGAAAGCATATGGCATCTTTGTCAGGGAAGTTTGGTTTTGAAAACAACTTTGGTATGGTCTTGCAAGAAATATATTGGTGCAGAAGATATTCTTTCTGGAGTATTTTGAACAGATGGGAAGTGGTCAGGAAGAGTGGGGCTGCCAGCCTTTCTGATCTGGACTCCTGGGCTGGTTACCCTACAACATGTAAGCTTATCTGGGGATGAATAAATTATGACAGTTGAAATAATTATGATAGAAGAAAAGCAGCTGCTGAAAGCACAGTTGTTAACTGGAGCTGAGTTGGCCTGATTCTGTCATGTCACAGCACACGACTGTTTGCCAGGCTACCTGACAATGCTGTTTGCGTGTTTCAGTTTTCATCCCCCGTTCTCGCTTGAGACATTGGAGGAGCTGTGGCCTACCGCTGATCTTTTTGAAGTGAAAAGGCTGGGGCAGAGATCTAGATGGTACTTTCACGTCAGGCATTCAGGCAAGGTTTCAACTGGGCAAAAGGGGTTGTTTTGTTTTTGCTTCGGTGCCACAGATCAAATTCAGGGCCTCACACATGCTAGGCAAGCATACTGCCTCTGGGCTACATTCACAGCCTTTTGGTTCTAAAAATTTGCAACTTGGAAAAGCTCCTATTCCTTCCTCTTGGTTGCTAAGCTTTGTATGTGGTTTGAGTATGGTCCCCAAGGGTTCATTGCTGCAGTGCTGGAGGCCGCGTCCCTGGTTTGTTGGTATTGAGATGGCAGAACCTTGGAAGGTGGGCGCTAGTGCAAGTATTAGGTCCTGGGGACAGCAGCCCCAAAGGGATCAGTGCTGGACAACTTGTGAGAGCAGGTTTTACATGTGAGCCAGGCTCCTCTCCTAAGTGATCCTTTCCTCTTACACACACCCCACCGGGCCACCTGCTGCATTGCAGAACAGCCGGAAGCCCTCAAAAGAGCTGAGCAGATCCCAGCACCCTGCTCTTGGCCTCTACACCTTAAGTTAAATAAACTTTATTTCTGTGTAAAATATTTAACCTCTGGTGTTGTATGAAAGGAGAGAAGGTTAGCACTCCCCTTGACAAGGATGGAAGAGGCCCTTGGGCCTGACAACACGCATACGGTTAAGGCATTGCCACCTACTTCGTGGCATCTAACCACTGTTTTTAAGTAGGTAAAAATCTGGAAGACATGGGAGTAGGCAGAGAGTTCATGAACAAGAACGAAGCTGCAAGGGAAACACTTCAAAGAATCAATAATTGGGACCTCATCCTACTGAAAAGTTTTTGTACATCTAAAGAAATCACCAGCAAAGTAAAAAGAAAACCCACAAATTGGGAAAAAATCCTAGCTGGCTGTCCTTCAGA
>PVLD010002593.1:149551-161569 GCA_004027595.1 Dinomys branickii | reverse complement strand
TTTGAGTAAAATGTGTTTCCTGTATACAGCATATCGTTGGATTGTGTTCCTTAATCCAGTCTTCCAATCTTTTCCTTTTGACTTTTGAGTTGAGGCCATTTACATTAATGGTTATCATGGTTATATGTTGGCTTATTCTAGTCATGTTATTTACTTGAAGTTTTCCTTCTTTTGCTGACTGTTTAATTATTTGTTCTCTGTAGGGAGTTATTTCTATAGCTGTTCTTGGGATTGTGGTCTCTTCTCTGTCTAGAATATCTTTTAGTGCTTTTTGCAATGCTGGTTTGTCACTCATGAAATTTTTCTGTTGTTCTTCGTCATGGAAATATTTTATTTCTCCCTTGAATTTGAGGATTAATTTTGCAGGATACATCATTCTGGGTTGGAAGTTGTTTTGTTTCAGAATCTGTAGTATCTCGCTCCAAGCTCTTCTTGCTTTCATGGTTTCCGTTGAGAAATCTGCTGTGATTCTGATGGGCTTTCCTTTGTAGGTGATCTGTTTCATTTCTCTAGCAGCTTTTACTATTGTGTTCTTTTGCTGGATATCTGGGATCTTGACTATTAGATGCCTGTGTGTGTTTTTCTTTGGGGTATGGATCATTGGGGTTCTATATGCCTCGCTTAACTGAACTTCAGTATCTTTTACCTTGTTTGGGAAATTTTCTGCTATTATTTCATCAGATATTCCTTTTACATCGTTTGTGAGATCTCCTGCTCTTTCACACACTCCTATAATTCAAATATTGTTACGTTTTGCTTCATCTTGCAGCTGTTGGATTGACTTTTCTTGTGTCTTTGATGATATCATGAGATTCTTATTTTCACGCTCATAAGCTGCCATGCTGTCTTCAAGTTCTGAAATTCTATCTTCGGTTTCATTTAAACGGTTTTGCATGCTTTCAGTGTTAGCTTTCAAATCCTGGCATTCTCTTTGGACCTGTTTCATTCTTGGTAATTCATTCCTAAATTGCTCTTGTAACGTTTCCATCTGTTTCCTATTTTCTTGTAGTCTTTTGTCTATATCTTCTCTATGTGCACGGAACATTTCTTCCATTATTGTTTTCAGCTCGTTTTTTGTCTGAGAAATCATTGCGGGTATGTGGCTTATTTCTGCTTTAAGCTCTTTTATGGCCTGATGGAGTTGTTTCATTTCGGATGCAATCGTTTCATAACTTGCAGGTAAATGATTTCCTGGTTCCCCTGTATCCTCACATTCTCAACTTGTTCTGGGTGGGGTTGAGTTTTGAGACTGCATTTTGTTCCTCTGTTTTCCCATTTTTGGGTATCAGATTCAAAATGTGGAGCTATAAATTCCCCAGGCAGTTGAGCAGGCAAAGATCTGCTGCAGAGGCTGCTCCAATGATTCCTTCTCTTTGGGAGAATGTCCCTTAAGCTGTCTGCTGAGATTTCTGCTTGTACTCCCTACCCCGAGACCTGGCTGGGGTGTATAAACAGGTCGCAGCCCCAGGCGTCTTGCAGACAGGCCACTCAGGTGTTCCTCCCTGGGTGGAGCTCCTTCCTTCCTCACAAATCCCCTTGGGGCGCCTAGCTAGCTCTTGTTACCTGGGAGATCCTGCAGTCCTTAAAGCTGCTTTGATGTCACTCGCTGCGTAGAGCTTCTTCCCGACTCAGGAAAAACCGGTTAGCGCGCCCACTCAACTCACCCTGGGATCCTCCGGGCAGGAATGCCATTCAGATGCATCTCCTTGGATCGAGCTTTTTCCTGATTCAGAAATCCCACCAATCGCAGCCGCTCGTTTGCGGCAGCGCAGGCTGCGGAGGCGGGGCTCTGAGCGGGATCCCGGAACCCTGCTCAGATTGGCACAATCTGTTCCAGTAGCTCGTTCTCTGAGTTTCCTCTGCTCTGCTGCCTCCAACAAATCCTGGTTACAGCCGTCTCCAAGCCGATCGGGTTCAGAAGCTGGAGACTTTCCTCTCGCCGCAATCGCTCTCTCGGCTGTGCGCGATTTGAGCCGAGCTGTGGCCGAAGCGCCTCACCGATCTCTCGGGCGCCCAGCTCTCAGGATCCGCCCACTTCTCGCTGCCCGGCTTGTCCAGCCGACCCTTTAATGCTCATGCCGCGGAGAGCAGCCCGATCAGTTGGAATTTTGCATGCATGGACCGGGCACCCGCGCGGAAAGGATTGGTCTCTGGGAGAGATTACCTCTGCCGCTCACCTGGTCGCCATCTTCCCCGGAAGTCCCGAACAGAAGCACTTGTGTTTTAGAGTTCCGCGACTCACTTGTATAAAGGTGATTGTTTAAAAATTATTGGGTAGTGTATTTCTTTGTTCTGCCTAGCAGGCCGTTTCTCGGTGCCTTGGTAAATTTATGACACTGCTCTATTGCAACTGGCTGGCTTGGCTTATGTTGCATTCATGTTGTCCAGATTGCTTATCCCCATCATTGAAATACATAAAAGCTAAAATATAGCTCATGGGATCTCAGTTAGACCTCATATAATTGAAGGAAATTTCTGAGAACACAAATTCATCTTTTCAGGGGTCTGATGTGACAGAGAACTAGAACCAGGAAGAGTAAGGCTTCTCACTTCTAGCGCAAGATAATCTGAGGAGCTGACTCCTTCAGTTCTTCCTGTGACCTGAGGGAGGATGGAGGAAACAGCGATGGCAGCAGTGCAGGAAGAGACACTTGGAGGGGTTTTAGCTCCAAGGAGTTTATCAGAAGAGTAGACCCATGCATTTAAAGGTCAGTCTCCAACTTGCTGCTGTCAGGAGATGGTGAAACCTTTAAGAATTGTGGGAGGTCTTTAGGTCATGGGTTCATGCCCATAAAGGAGAGAGTAGGATCTCATCTCCTTCCTCTACCTTTCCTTTAATCCTGATCATGTGTCGAGTGGCTTTGCTATGCTATGTATTCCTGCCAGAATGAGCTGGACTCCAGTGGAGTTCTAAAAGCATTGAACCCTCCAGTTCATGGACCAAAACCTCCAAAACTATGAACAAAAGTAAATCTTTTCCCTTGGATATTTGTTATAGTATAAGAAGATGACTAGCAAACACATATTCACATATCAAACTGTACTTGAATATACATAATCTTTATCAGATAAATATTTATAAAATCCATGAAAACAAAAACAGCAATTCAAAACTTAAAAATGACAGTCAAATTCAAGCATTCCAAATACACTCAGAATTTTATGTGTAAGATTGGGAATAAACGACCCCAAAAGAAGAAAGCCCTTTGAAGTTCACAGAGAACTTCATCGTGTAGTCTTGCTAGGTACCAAATAGCCACTGTATTGGGACGGCAAAACCTTTTCAGTCTATTAAAATCTCCTTTTCTGTCTGATTGGTTTCTTTTTAAAGCTTCATTGCTTTTATGCGTATAGTTTTAACCACTATTGTTGCCTCTGTTCTGCCAAAAATTAATGCACCATTTACACCCAATTTCTTCTTATGGCCTGCCATTCCTCGTAACTGTGCAGCTCACACATGCAAGCATGGGAGCACCGGCCCATCTACCTAAACAGATCCCAGCTAATTATCTCTTTTTGTTCTCTATCTGATGCTGTTCCCTGGGATCTTGCTGTTCATTTTTATTTTTTCTTCTTAAATTATTTATCCTTATCTCTTACTTTAAAGTTAATACTATGCTAAAAGTGATTTGTTTGTTAGGATAGAGGGAATGTGCTCTCCTGATTTTTGTATCAGTTAGGATAGACTTAAGTTATATGATAGTAAGAAATAATCCCTCCAATCTCAGAAGAATATTACAAAGGTTTATTATTACTTATGACTTATGTCTATTACAGATGAGCAAGGTCACTGATTAAAATATCTTTTAAATCCAGACCCAGGTAATAGAGCAACCTCCATTTAAAATAATAGATGCTTGCTGTGGCAGAGGAGAATAAAACCAAAAACATCTCACATTAATAATCAAATGCTCTGTTCTTAAATTGACATTCCTTATTTCTGTTCATACCTTAATGGAAAGAATTAGTCCCTTGAATCTCCTCCTTTTCTAGGACTGGAGACAGGAGTAGTACAGCAGAGAGAGTGGAACAAAACCAGTAATTATTTATTTCTCCTCCTAAAAAGACATATGTATGAAGCTGTGTATGGTGCGCTGGTAGCCCCAGGTATTCAGGAGATGGATGCAGGTGGATTACTTGAGTCTAGCAGTTCCAGACCAGCTTGGGCAATGGATCAAGATTGTATCTCAAGATAAAATAGGTAAAGTCTTTGAGACTTTGCTTTTGGCAATTCTTGAAAGTCAGTGGCTCCAATTTAATTAAACAAGCCTATGCGTAACAGATTCTCACTGAATTCACCAGCATTGTGCTCATCTTCTGCATGCTAGATACTGTGCTAGGTGGCAGGTTCACAGAGTGAATATAATGGGATTCAGCATAAGCCATAAGAAAACTGGTAGGGGAAGAGACATAATCCAGGTAACTGTAAAGCCACACATGTCACATGCTATAGAAAAGGTGTGAGAGCACAAAGTGCTGTAGAACTCACAGGAAATCTTATTCAGGCATTACCAACAGACAAAACATAAATGCATCAAAGAGGACAGAAGAGGCATGTTGGCCCTGTAAGTCAGTTTTACTACTTCCTCCCCGCCCGTGTTTGTGCATCTACATGTAAGCTAAGTATTGTCTCTGTGTTCCCATTGAGAAGTTAGGTGAGTTTGACTAAAACCCACGATTTCATATCCAGGGGAAAAGCCAAGTAAGACTGCAATGGAATCCCCACTTCCTGGGGGGTTATTCACCCGTCACAATTGTTCTGTAGGATTCTGATTCCTACACCATGTTCCATATTGTGTCACTCTCACATGCTCTCATTAACAGAAAGTGTATTCACAGGAAGAACAGAAGTATAGAAGACAGAGTGCTGGACTGTGGTGTGGTATCTAATTCTAAACTTTCTGAGCAGGTGACTATGGGTAAATCACTTTCTTGGGCTCAGTTTTCTCATCTATACAGGAGGAAAAGCCTTTGAAACTACTCCAGGTCTATAAGTCTATAAATATTTTAAGAACAAAATGATTTTTAGATCTCTAAGACATACTGTTTTAAAATACTGCACTAGCAGATAGTTTTAGTAGAATATTGCTTTGTGTTTTCTCTCTAAAATACATAGAAGGTGATGCAATAATACATTCACACGATCTATGCAGCTTACATGAAATTGGTGTTCCTGCTGATCATTCATCTCTCAAATATATCTATGTGCAGGGGAAAAAACCTGTGTTGTCATAGACACTGGCCTTTTCCTGACTGCCTGCAAATTTTGAGCCTGGAAAATTTTGTTTTTATCTAAACAAAACTTTATTTGCAGAAATACCACAATTGGAATTTTATGCAATTTTCTTTTTTATTGTAAAAATTTGAAAAAACTAACAAATAACAATGAAGACAAAATCAAACAACACAAAACAATACATGACCTCAAAACAAATGATAGGAATTAACAATGGTTGTAACATTACATACCGTTATCTTCAGTGAAGTTGTTCAGTACTCCAGACATAAGAATGTAAGATTGATCAAACAAAGACAGCAACAAGTAATAAGAAGAAAAACCAACATTGGAAATGATTCAGAGCTTCACCATACAAGACAATAGGAGTTCAAGAATGGTTCTTATATGGCATATTGTTGTTTTCAGATCAGTCATTCTGATTACCAAGTTCAAGCATGCAAAATTGGTCAAGAAAAAAGAAAATTTTAAGCATTGACTATTCCTTTCAATAAACTACAGACATCAGCAATACACCTATTCTGAGCCTGGAAAATTTTTCAATGAGTTGGTGAGAGAAAGACATATTGATAATTGATAATGGACAGGGAGCTTTTTTTTCTTTTTAAAGAATTTAGACTTTCCAGGTCATACATTGAAATACTCTTTGCAGTGGTGATTGTGTTGGTTTGGGGGATATCGCAAGAGGACAGTATAATACAGGACATATTTTTATAAGATTATTTATAATAGTCACTCAAAGAATCATATACAAACAGAATGCAGGAAATCTGTTCACATACTATAAACCAAGAATCCAGCTGAGCACCTGGATTCCACAGAAATGTTCTGCATAAGTCCAGCTGAGGGCCTAGAGCTCCTAACAGTGCCTTCCACTAATCCAGTTGGAAGCCCAGAGCCCATAACAATGTCTCATGCAGGCTTGTTCCATGGACCTGTGCTGCAGAAGGCCCAAACGTCAGTGATGGAATCTAGGAAGTCTGTGCAGCGGGATGAAGGATCTGTACTAGCAGGCCGAGGGATCTGCACTGGAGCCAGGAAGCCACTCTCGGAAGAACCAGAGCTCCCCCGGAAAGGTACCACAGCCATCCTCAGCAACAATGAGGTCCCGAGCCCCGCCAACAATCAAGATGGCCTAAAACGCAGCAACCTTTTCCAGGAAACAGGTGGTGCACCCTCTTCCCCTCTGGAGCCCGCAAGCGGTGCTCAAAGTGAGGACCAGAGCTCCCCAAAGTGAACCGAAGCCATTCTCAGTGCCAACGAGGTCCCGAGCTCCTCAGAGGATGAAAACAGCCAAGTTCATCAGGAAAGCCAGCATGACGAGCTCCTCCAAGGCAACCAACAGCTCCTCAGAGCTTCTGCCAGCTCCAACAGAATCTCTCAGCTCCCAAGAGCCTCCTTCAGTTCTCAAAAGCCTTTTTCTCCTTCACTTCTGCATTTTATGCTGCTGGCAACCATCCCCAGCTGGACCTCCCACACCCAGCACCAGCTTACTCAGTTCAGCTGGGGGTTATAAATTGACCACCAGTTATCCATCCACTACAGTGATATATCCGGCTTTGGGAAAAATGCAGTAAAATCCCTAGTAAGAACTATTCCACAGCAAACAATGGTAAATGAAAGTGGCTGGCACCTCAGAACTAAAATGTTTTTGCTAAAAGCCCAGCATCAGGCAGACAGATCTTTATTTGTATGATAGAAAGAGTAAGGCAAAACAGGACAGGCAGGTCAACAGAGACACTAGTCTGGAAAAAACCCAAATGTTTTGCAACCGTATGATATTTTTTCCCAGTAAGAACATATAAAGTCCATTCTCTCTTTAGAGAATGCACTTTTAAAAAACCTAGACCAGCAAAGAAATTTCACATTACTATAACTTTTTTTTTTTTTTTGGTACTGGGAATCAAATTCAGTACCTTGTGCTTGCCAGGCAGGTATTTGTGCCACTGAGCTGTATCCTAGCCCCTCACATTACTATAACTTGAAATAGCAGAATGCTGCTAATTATGCCACCCAAGCCATGTCCAAATTTACTTTCCCAATCTGTTTATAAAAATATGTATTCCTAGTATATTCAGGGTATAAAATTTTCATTAAATTTTGGACTCTGAATGTTTATATCAGGCCTATAAGTCTTTCATTGCACTGTAAAGGCTACGTCTGTCACTTCCAAACTTTTTGAACATATATTTTCAATTATATACATACGTACACAGTCCTAAAAATATATAATTAGTACATCATAAAATTTACAACATAAAAAAACTAAAAGAATGAGGTAAAACTGAGTGGAAATAGAAATTTTTAACTTTGCTTATCAACATAATGAAACATTTTGCCAACCCACTGAAATATCTATACTTCACTTTGAAAATCACTGAAATGGACAATGGGTAGGAAAGAATGTCCAAATCCAGTTGCAGATATTTTTGAAAGGCACAAAAATATAAATTAACTTCTTGGGCTTATCACTAGCTCCATCCTCACACTTATATTGATTTTGGTGATAATCACATCCATTATTTTATGAACATAGCCTTCAAGACAGAATAATTAATGGATTGTTGGCTGAACTGCAGTCAATAAGCTATTATAATTTCCCTTAATACAGCAATATCGAAGAGTCACAGTTTGTTTGAAACCTTATAGCTGCTGAATAACTACAAAAATGGATATGCATAATAATGAAGACATTGAAAAATATTTTAAAAGTTTGGAAGTCAGAAAGCAAAAACCAGCAAAAAGCCAAAAAAAGAAAGTCTATTTTAAAGTTATTTTAGCATTTGACTGCATTTATGTCCTGTATACTTGAGGTGTGAATTTGAGTTACAATCCAGCAGACTTTCATTTCATGTTTACCGTATGCCAGATATACTGGACACTGTCCCTTAGGTTATATTCCACCTCCTTAGTCTGGGTGACTTTAATTGCTCATATCAAAAGCCATTTATATTAGTAAGATATTTTTAAATAAGTTAAATGAGGAGAATACATTGCGTTTTAACAATATCATGGTGTAAAGTAGAGGTCAGAAAGTTAGGTCAACCTACTTCTATAAATAAAATTTTATTGGTACACAGGGTTTAAAAAAAACATATTGTCTTATGTTTATACTTAAACTGTAGAATAGATGTGATGGAGACTGTTGGGCCCACAAAGGCCAAACATACTTGGCCCTTTAGAAAACTTGCTAATTTCTGATTACAGAGGAACAGTAAACGGGCATCTTTACTTCACTCAGACTTGCAAGCAGTTAGGCAGAATCTTAAAGAATGTCACAGAGCATTCGTAGCTCAAACGGCTAGTAAAGGAAGGTATTCCATGTGATCTACAAAATGATCTTGACTTTTGTATTGATCAGGTATTCAACCAAATTAGTACAAGCTATGTAGTAGCTAGAATGAATCAGTTAAAAAAAACCACCATGAGATTATGGAGTAGTTATTTGCACCTAAAAGATCTTAACTATTGAGTCTTTGCCTTCACTTAAGTTACAGAACCATTGTCCTTCTATCTCTGGAGGTAAATAGCTTTGCTTGCTTCCTCTAGTTCTTGGTGTTTGCCTGGTCTGTGTGGTCAGAGTGACTGAGCCTTGGCTGAGTTAGCAGGAGAAAGAATGTGTTGATCTTTGTGTGCAGAACTGAGCCGAGGTGACTCTCAGAGGAGCACCACCACTCCTGAAATCCCAAAACATTATTTACAGAAAGGAGGTGATTTTAAAATTCAGGACAATCTTAAAATAGGGAGCTAACACATGGCAAGTTTAAATGAAATAGTTCAACTCAGGAAAGGCCCCAGGTTGCTTCCTTTTTGGGAGAATTGGTAACAAGATGTATGGCAACTCGGCTTTGCTGTTTCATTGATATTCTTCCAAGTCATGAAGTCAACCAGCTCTGTACGTTGTTGTTGTTGGAGCTGTGCTGGGACAGTTTGCATACACAGGCCCTGCAGTACAATCCCTCTTTCCTCTTTCTCCGTTTCATAGGTACAGTGATGAAGGGAGAAGCTTTTCTAGAAGATGCCTGGAAGACAGAAGCTATACATGATGTAGTCACTAAATGAATAAAAATATTTTAACATAATTTTAACGTAGATAATCACTGGGAGCACAACTTAATTAGGCTTCCCTTTAGTTCTTCTCACAAAAGAATAGGCTCATATAAATGTACAATGTAAATACATATAAATAGCAAATGAATTTAATCTAGGTTTGAATCTAGTAGATTATTCCACTCCAGTTTAATTCCAGGCTATTTTTATGCTTGCTTTATTCTGGAGATGATCAAATCATGTATCTTTTTTCTGAAATGCAAATTTATGATACTGTTCATTCAGTAAATCACAACAAGGAAGGTTAACACGCCTTAAAACCAGACTCTGCCTTACTTTCAACTAAGAATAGTACCCCTCTCCTAATATATACCTACTGAAAAAAATGAAGATCTACTCTTTCTCTCACTATATGCTAGAATTTTTCTTTTCCAAATAGAATATATTTTGTTCTTTGCAAAACAGTGGAGAACTTCAAAAGCTCAGATCCTGTCTTAAACTCCCAAAGGCATGGGTAGAGACCACTCCCGAAGGCATGGGTAGAGACCAGTTTTTCAGCTAATCTAACTCACCAAATGTGGGGTTCTCTTATTTCACTTTTAGTGCAAGGCTAAAAATCCTGAGGACAATGAAGATCTACCTTTCCCAAGAACAAAAGAATTAATCCCAAACCAGGGAATTTATAACATCAGGAAAACCTACCTTGTAATTACTTCCAACTCATCTCTTTCCTACTGTCTCTTTCACAAACACAGAACAATTTATTTTAAATTCCACTAATCAGGAAGGAAAATAATTTTTTCAGTAAGGGAAATGTTAGTTTTGCCACTGATTGCTGTGTAACTCTTGAAAAAACTACCATTGAAGTGAGAGGGCTTTAAAACCATAAGCATAAGGGAAGTATGGCAGCAGATCAGTCAGTTTTAAAATATAAATAGAGAATAGCCTGCTTTTGCAAAATACAGCTGAAGGCCTGAGTAGCCACATTACAAAAGAATTTTAAATTTTGCAAAAATACTACATTATCAACTCTCTAGTAACAAAGGAACCAAGCTGGAAATACTATAAGCACATCCTGTTAAATTTCCTAGTCTGTTTTAAATTGCATTTCAGCAATCACATTAGGGGTAAAATGGATTTGCACTAGAATTTTCAATACTGTATGTATATTGTATATAATTTATCTTACACGAAGGATTATTATTTTATTGGTCCAACTTCTCTTCACAGAAGGGTAACTTGAGAATTAAGTGAAATGTAATTTGCAGTCTGCATCCACAGAGCTTTTAACTCTTCAGTTGCCATACGCCTCTCAGATGACCAACAATGAATCTCTCAGTTCTTCACATTTGCCAGCATGAGATGCATAGAATACAAGCTTTCATCATGCTGTCTCTGTCTTTTCTACCTGGATAATAACAGTACAGTACTTCAGCAGTATCTTACTAAAGCATTCATGTGTGAGGTCTAGTGGAATATAGAGAATAGGTTTGTCTATTTTTTTTTGAGAATAGATTTATGGATTTGCATTTGTTAGCTAGTTTGAGAAAAGTTTACCTCTTAATTTTTGCTCATTGAAAATTTTAAATTGAAATCAGTGTGCGAGTATCTTTCCTCTCAAACATTCATAATTTTTTTTAGTGAAAATATTGAAAATCCTTTCTTCTAAGGTTTTGGAAATATGCAATACATCATCATTACTTATAGTTGCCTTATTATGCACTAGAATACCAGAAATTATTTTTCCTGTCTAACTATAATTTAATATCCATTTACCAATCTTTCTCTTTTACTCACCTCCCTACTCTCTGTAGCCTCTGGTAACAACTTTACTATAAAAATATCTATAAAACCAATTTTAAAAAATTCTACGTAATGATGAGGCCATAGGTATCTGTTTTTATATGCCTGGGATATTTTACTTCACATAATATTTTCCAGTTCTATCCACATTGTCACAAACAGCAGAATTCATTTTTTTCTTCATGACTGAATAGTATTCCATTGCATAATATTTCCCACTCTCTGTATTCATGAGTTAGACACTCTATTCCATTTCTTGACTATTGAGAATAGTATTGCAGTGAGCATAGGAGAGAAGGTGTCTCTTAACACACTGGTTTCATTTCCTTGGGCTAGATAACCAGCAGTGGGATTGCTGGATCATATGGTAGCTCTAGTTTTAATTTTTTGGGGAAACTTCATAATGCTTTTCATAATGGTTGTGCTAATTTCCATTCTCAACACCACCACCACATCCTCACCAGTACCTTTCATCTTCTGTTATTTTGATAGTAGCCATTCTGCAGTGAAGTGATTTCTCACTCTGGTATTGATTTGTATTTCCTTGTGATTAGTGGCACTGAGTATCTTTTTATATACCTGTGGGCAATTTGCATGTGTTTAAAGATGTGTCTTTTTAGGTGTATTGGTCATTCTAAAATAAGGTTATCTTTTATTTTTGCAGTTGATTTGAGTTTCTTATATGTACAGTCTGGATATTTACTCCTTGTGAAATGTATTTTTCTCCTATTCTGTAGGTTGTCTAGTCAGTCTATTGAGTTTTTTTTTTTTTTTTTTTTTTTTTTTTTTTTTTTTTTTTTTTTTTTTTTTTTTTTTTTTTTTTTTTTTTTTTTTTTTTTTTTTTTTTTTTTTTTTTTTTTTTTTTTTTTTTTTTTTTTTTTTTTTTTTTTTTTTTTTTTTTTTTTTTTTTTTTTTTTTTTTTTTTTTTT
>PVLD010002593.1:0-149451 GCA_004027595.1 Dinomys branickii | reverse complement strand
ATCCCATTGTGTATTTTTGCTTATACAAAATATCTTTCCCACTCCAGCTTTCTGAAGCATTACTCATATTTCTTCTAGTTGTTTCATAGCACCAGATCTTAAATTTAAATCTTTAGTCCATTTCAGATTTTTTTATGTTGTAAGAGACAGAGGTCTAGTTTCATTCTCCTGTATGTGGATATGCAGTTTTCCCAGCACCGTTTTTCCACTGTATGATCTTAGCACCTTTGTCAAAGATCAGTTGGCTATGGATGCATGCATTTACCTCTAGGCTTTCTATTCTGTTCCACTGATGTATGTGTTTATTTTTAGTGCCAGTGCCATACTGTTTTAAATGCTATAGCTTTGTGGCATATTTTGAAGTGAGATGGTATGGTGCCTATGGCCATAGGCTAACACTGCAGGGTGCTGGTCTCTGGAATTCTTCAGGGTTAACAATGTCTGACGTTTATTGTTCTCTTGTTTAGGGTGACTGCTCTGTTCTCACCACTCAGAAAAAAATTCCTGAGTAAACTTACAGGACCCTTGGAACCCACACTACCTGAAAAATAAATCATAAGAAGATTTACAGGGCCACTAAAATGAGTCTTTATTTTAACAGGACCTATATGATAGCACAGAAGATCTGTACATTGGAGGAGTCCTTCTAGACTAACCAGAAAATTATGAAGGCATTCATGCTTATATAAGGGCTGCAGGATTGTGATTGATCTAAATATAGGCATGTTAAAAATCTGGTCTTCTTGTTGGTCCAACTATAGGCCTGTAATTGGTCTAACGGGGTGCAGGGCAGCTGGACTTCCACAGTTGTCATGCCAGTGATTTGGTGAGGGGATGCAGTGATCTAAGCTGTTTTAACTGACCAAAGTCAATCTTTGGGAAAAAATGGTGAGGGTGAAACCAGGGAACCTTTGTGTGCATCACAGCTAACTGGGATTCAGAAAGGTTGTGGCTGCTAATAAGAGGCCTAATTTCCCCCTCCCTGAGGTTAGCCACATTGTGGTGTTCCCCAACATACGTTTTCCAAAGAGGAGGCAGTAGTACCTGAAGTGGCAGGAGTAGGAGAAGGACGCCGTGACTAACAGTGGAGCTGCAGTCCTATGGAGGGACTGGAGGTGAGTGGCCATTAAATAAACAGTCAGATAAACAGTGAGGACGCTAAGGCACGTTGTCCCTGTTCGTTGATGAGGGCTGGTGTGAGGGGGAGTGAAGGGACGCGAGTCAGCTTGAGGCCAGGCCACACCCGCTCTGGCCAAAAGGGAGAGAGGTGTTTCTTATCTGTCTCAATAACATATAAATTTAATGATTTTTAAAAATTCTGTGAATAATGTCATTGATATTTTGATAGGGATTATACTGAATCTGCAGATCCCTTTGGACAATGCAAACATTTTAATAGTACTGATCTTTGCAGTCCACAAACATGGAACATCTTTCCCTGTGTGTGTGTGTGTGTGTGTGTGTGTGTGTGTGTTTGTGTGTTTGGAGTTTTTACCAGTGTTCTTATAGTTTTTATTGTAGAGCACTTCCTTTTCTTTGACTTAGTTTGACTCTAAAAGTTGACCCTTTTAAACTCCGAAAGATCTCATTGCCCTTCCCCCTGTCAGTATGCAATGCAAATTTCTCAAAACTACTTCAGGTTTCACCTCACTTTTCATTTTTCTAAGTTTATGACTCCTGGGAAGCCTCAGGTGCTGAAAGAGGTGTGTGTGTGTGTGTGTGTATGTGTGTGGGGGTGGTGGGGGTGTGCAGAACCTGTTTTACATTCTTACTTAATGGATTTCACATTTCTGAATGAGGCTGTGAGGAGCTTTGCCTTTTACATTAAAAGTTTTAAGAAATTAAAATTTGAATTTATTATTGCAATTGTCTTGCTTTCAGAATTATTACCTTAAGATGTTCTTATTTTCCTAATGCTTAAGGCACTGTAATTTAAAACATATACATCATTCAAGTTCTCTAAGTTTGTATTTGTATTTGGTTATTATTAACTAAAGAAAGGACATGAATTAAATTCATGCTAGACATATTTCTGTCAAGTTAATCTCCAATATCTAATAAATTTTGCTAAATGAATTTAGTACTATATCATTTGGAGCATTAAAACTTGTGATTATTTTAGTTTTATTATGTTGTCATTTTAGTGATATAAATATATTCTCTGTGAATGTATTTTATCATTACTTTTTGCATATTTTCCTCAAGTTATTTGTATTCACAGTAGACAATACAATTGCCCAATAATTGTTGTTATAGCCTTTTCTGCCTCCCAGTTTTGATCCTCAGAATGGCCACTTTAATTTGTTGTGATTATTTAATCTGATATTTACCTAAATATTCTTTAATAGCACCTCTTCATTTATCCTGTTTTGTCATTCCTTTCTTTCTTATTTCCTGACTTTATCTATTGACTTAAAAGTTAGTTCAAATTTATGGTCTCATATAACATAAAAAGCAATATGAATAGTAAATTCAAATTTATAACCTTTCCTATTACTTATTTTGTGTATAAATATCTGGGAAAAAGGGACAAATGGATTTATGGTAGCATTTTGGACCTCAGGGATCCTGGTTTCTGTTCTGGTCTCTTACTTTGAGGCATTTGGATTCCAGACTCCTCTTGTTCATGAGAGCTGTGTTGGAACCCCGCTTAGATCCATCCACGTCACAGTCTGTAGGCAGAAAACTGAGTGTGTGGAGATGAGAGGCTTCTCCCAGTTGAGCTCATTACCTCTGAAGCATCTTTGTTGATGTCCTGCATCTATGAGTTTCCACTTATATGTCCTTGACTTGAATTTAGTCACTTAGCTACTATCAGCTATAAAAAAACTTGGAAATCTAAGTCTTATTTTGATAATGATCTCACAAAAAGCCAATATTTTGGCCATAAGGATAAGAAGAAGAATGTATGCTAAGGTAGTGTATCAGTGAGGGTTTGCTAGAGGAACAGATTGAATATAAAATTCAAGCATCTGTGCTGGAAGCCTGGGTACAGATGCCCAAAGGTGATGGTGAAGACTAGAGCGCCTCCAAAGAAGCACAGATGAGACTTCTTTCTTCTTACCCTTGTTCTTCGATATGAGCAATACCCTATTCATTGGTGCCACTCACACCAGTAAGTCACAAAAATGCATCCAGAACGCTGTTAAGCCAATCTGCTAGACCTTTCTTATTCAATTTGACACCATACCTATCACAAGGTAGGCAGCTACTGTCTCTGTAAGATGATAATTTCTCTCTTCATCTGCCCTGCCCTTTTCAATGAATTTTCATTTTTCTCTACCTTCCAATGTAGTCTTTTAAAAAATAAATCAGTAACCATTATGTACATGCTAATATAACCTAAGTTAATATTGCTTACATCTGAGTCACGTGGATCACTGATTATCTTCCCTTTCTTTCACTATTTTGATTCTCCAGCTGTGAGAGGTGCCGTCTGTTCACTCCATTTAACTCCCTTTCATGTTCACCCTGGGAAGGAGAATCAGACATGGAAACTTGTCTCCCACATACCCTTCACACTGTGTGACAAAGTCTCCCATGATGACTAAAGCTAAAATGGCCATGTTTTGACCAGAAGGAAGCACTAGGAGAAGCACAGACCTTGGTCCTACTGACTCAAGTAACCACCCTGCTCTAGACTTCCTGTTGTACAAGAGAACTAACAAACACACAAACAGATCCTGATTGTGTGTTTGTTTATGGTACTGGGTGTAGAACTCAGGACCTTGCACTTGCCAGACAGGTACTTGTGCCACTGAGCTATATCCCTGGCTGTGTTAGCTCCTGTTTGTCAAATTTTCTTTTATGGCTGAATGCTATTACTGATTGATATACTGATGTTCTATCTTGTCTATAATTTTAACTTTTAATACAGAACCACCAGCATTTTATCAATTCTTGTCTGTAAACACTGGCCAGATTTTGGATATTGCTTGAGAGTAAAGCGTAATTTTATTTTTTACAAGATTTCTTTGTTTTATAACCCTTCATTTCATTTTATCATAAATGTATAAATTATTTTTGTGGAAGTACTGTCTAGATACCATTTGAAATTCCAGGATATCTTAATAGGTGAGTTATTCTCGTCTTTTATTCTATTTTTAGTTCTAAATTCATCTCTTTAAAGATATTGATAATTTCAGTGCATTGGGCTTCCAAAGTGTCTTATCTTTAAGATCGTTTGAACTTACTTTTTCATTCTAAATAACTAGTAACCACAGGTAAGTTTCAACTAAACAAGGAGAAGTTATGGTACTAGAGAGACCTCAGTGAAGTTGATATTAATCTCACTGAATGAATAGTGGAGACTTAGCAAGCAGCAAGTATGACAGGTGTGTTCTTGTTTATTGAGAAATTGTTGGCTGTCTTTAGCACATTAAGATTTGACTCTTTTTTATGTTTCTGTCTCTCTACTGATGATCTTTTTTATTCAAGACTTGGCACAGATGCACAAAGTTTGTTCCGTATGTTCACTTGGACTTTCATTTATAGTGAATGATACCTTCAAACTTTTCAACTCCAAGAAAGAGGCCCCATTTCATTATTTTGAAGGCCCTCTCCTCTTAACAGTTAACAGCTAATGGATCAAATATGGCACAGAAATTTCCTAAGTTTTTGGCTAATTCAGTGGCTCTCAAAGTGTAACCCTTGGAGCAGCACCCTGGGCTACAGCCGGGCACTTGTTACAAATGCAGATTCTCAGGCTCTAAGTCACATATGTTGTGTAAGAAACTGCGAGAGGGCTGAGCCACTTGAGTGACAACAAGCCCCCCGGGTGATTATGATGCCTGTTCAAGATTAAGAGTAAATGTTTTTAATCATTATAATCAGGAAAAAAATGTCTATCCCAGAAGTTTAAAACAAGTTTAGCTGGCAATCCAGGGAAAACAGATGAAAAAAGAGGACTTTTTAAAGTCAGTGTGGTAGTCAGGGTTACAAGGGAAACAATTTAATACAGGACACATAGTTTATAGAATTATTTTATAATATTCACCCAAAGAGTCAAATGTGGAAGAGTACAGGAGATCTGTCCACATACTAGAGACGCAAAGCATTCAGCTGAAGGCCTCAATCCCATAGCAATGTTGTGCACAAGTCCAGCCCATGGCAATGTCCTCCATGAGTCCAACCGGAGGCCTAGAGTCCACAACAATGTTTCATGTAAGTCTGTCTCAAGGATCTGTGCTGGGAAGGGCCAGAGGTCCGTGGTAGAAGTAGAAAGTCTGCAGCAGTGGACTGAAGGATCTGTGCCGGCAGACTGAAGGATCTGCATTGGAGGCAGGAAACAGCACCCAAAGGAATGACTACAACTCCTCCAGAAAGAACTGCAGCCATCCTCAGCGACTGTGAGGACCTGAGCTCCTCTAATGAGTACAGCTGAGTTCACAGCAGGAAAGCCAGTGTGATTCTTCACGAGAATCAACATCACACCATCTTCCCCTCCAGTTCTCTTTTGATGCTGTTGGCAACAATCCTCAGGTGGGCCTTCCACACCCAGTACCATGCTGATTCAGTTTAGCTGTATGTTAAAAGTAGACCATTAGTGAATGCACCACAGCCAGTAAGGACAGCTGCTGCTTGCAAAGAAAACTCACTGGTAAAATAGCATTGCCTGCATAATGTGAGTGAAGTTGTAAGATGCCTTCATTCATTCCTTAATTTTTTAGCTACTGTTTTATTTGTTAATTTATTGCTTTGATTGTTTTATAGGTTCTGAACTATATTTTGAAAAACTAGGGAAGGATATGTGAGAAATAAAACCAGTTGTCAAAGAATTTATATTCTCTGGAGAAGGAAGCAGGGCAAGGTAGGGAAGAAGAAACGAGATCAGGAAGGAGAAACAGAAAATCAAGCAAGCACTTTAAAGACGCACAAGTGATGAACTTTAACAACACAGGTGAAACTCATTGTAAAGAAAAGCCAAAACCTCATTCAGCTGACGTATGTAGGTACAGAGTTGGACACTGTAATACCTTAATGACACTTCCCTTCATATACTTCTTTGTGAGAGAAATGTGAAAATTTTGAATACAGTTGCCCACATGAACCCTAGTGACAATGATATTGCAGATTGTTCTAGTGATAATTTATGCTCCAGGAAAGCTGAAGTGAAAAAAGCATAAACACAAAAATAATCAAAATATTTAGTGACAGTCTTCTCATTTCTGAGGTTACATTTCAGCAGGGGAAACAATCAGCTTATACAAGAAATACAACAGTGTGATGAAGAAACTTCTGTGACCCCAGGAGTACAATCCAAGGGCACAGCATGAACATCCCTTGGGAAATCCAATGACATCTACTCAGTATAGATTCTGACCTGCGATTTCAACCTGATCAAATGCAGCTCACTATATCCTAATTGTTAGAGCAGAGAATTGACTGAAGAGAAAAATCAACTCTCCCTATTGTTCCGGAGACATTTCTCCAGGTAGGAAAGAATTCAATCTCAGAAGTTCTCGTAGAAGCTGCTGTGAGGGAGCTGCTTACAAAGCACTCTCTTTGCGATTTAAAAGCATGAAATAACCTCATTTCGAAGTTGAAACTCTCCTCTTATCAGGCTGCATAGCCTGGATTTTGAATCAGACTTGGGATAAAATAGCAAAGTCTGTGTGAGTGTGCTCATATATGCTATCAAAAAGCTTCATCATGCTTTTTAGAACTTACGGGAAGTACTATTATACCATCCAAACTAGATCTAGAATGACATTTAAGTTTTTACAGTGTTTCTTTAGGGAAACAGAACAGATTTATTGGAAATCCATTCCATACACCACGGAATCCTGTGATCTCATCAACTAGTTCACCGAAGAATTGTTCTTAAAGCATGGCTATCAATGTAGCAAGATGGTAGGATGAGATCCTAAAGGACAGTTCTATCTTTATTCTTTTTTTGCTTCTGTTCTTTTCTGCATTTGGAACAAATTAATTGACATTCACTTTATGAGACAACAGGAAGGGTAGTTTGGGGTCTTTGGCAGGGCTCAATAACTTTGGCTGTCTGGGTAACTTGTATGTCTGTTTTCCAGATATAAGTCCATAAAATTCAGCATAGGACCCCTTTATATATCATATAGCTGTTCTGTGCCAGAGAGTTACCTCCGATAAAGTAAATACAGCTATATTGATTTCTCCTGGGCCACATAATCTATTCTGTGGAATTCTCTCTCATTTAGCTCAAATCCCCACATAGATTTTCAGAGTAGCTATTTTCGTGCAAGGCTGAGGGTGAGGCTAGCTGGTTGGAAGTGCAGATAGCAATTCTGTAAATATACTACATGTTAAACTTATTACTTACATTGTTCAGCAATACAGTCAGATGAAAATATCTGAAAACAGCATATTCTTCAGTAAATGCCAGTATTTATATGAAGGCAAAACTTCCAGGCTCTAAGGTAAAGGAGAAAGTAGATGGTAGGAATAAAAATGTCTGAATTATTCACACATATTATAGGTTAAGAATTTTCACAGGAGAGCCTCAGGCTAACAACATTTATTGAACACTCTGGTCCTTTGCTTCCACCCAGGGTTACAAAGAATGTAGTCTGATCCCAGGAACCACACTAGTAAAGGCATCATTATTGTATTTTGATATTAGAAATATAAGGAACCAGATTCCTGTGTTACTTGTGTCTGTATGCTTGTGTACCTCCAATTCTTCTATCATTTGACTACTATTTATCGATAGCTAACAATATGTCAGGCGTTGTGTGTAGTAAAGACATGAGCAAGACGCTGACCTTTCCATGAAGAATCTCAAAATCTGTTAGGTGAGCCATGACACCAACACGTACCTGACAGAGGCTAGATTCATAAATAAATGGGTGAGGAAAGAATGATTGACGTATCTGGGCATGGTGGTACCTACCTATAATCACAGCGACTTGGGAGCCTGAGGCAGAAGGATCACGAGTTTAAGGCCAATCTGCACCACATTGTTAGGTCCTGTCTACTAAAAAGCGATTGATAAGTGATAGACTATATGCTTATGAAATAAATAGGTAGATGGATAAATACATGGACACATAAATAGATGGATAGAAAAATAAATAGATGGATAGATGGACAGATGGATAGGTAAGTATAACGCTGTCAATGAAGTAGGTGTTTTTAGTCTTACAGTAAAAGCTAGGATGGGCCTTAAGGTCTATATAACCTAGATTTTTACTACTCCTGACACCATATCCTGGCATCTTGTTTCTTGCTCATTGCCTTTTGAAATGCTAATGCAAAGGGTGTTGTTGAAATATATTTATTATTTTTCCCAAGACATTTTTTGTTTAATTTGTTGGAATTGTTTTCACTAAGGTGTACACATAACTTGCATCTTCCCTTAATTCAGAGATCTGTTAAAATGTCACCTTATCAGAGCTACTCCCCAGTCACCCTCTCTATACCATTAATTGCTCTACTTTTACTTGTTTTTCATTGAAGCTATTGTTACCTGTCCTGCTGTTCCCTCCCTCCCTCCCTCCCTCCCTTCCTTCCTTCCCGCCTTCCTTCCTGCCTTCCTGCCTTCCTGCCTTCTCTCTCTTTCTTTCTTTCATCTTTCATAGCGTCAACTCAGTAACAGTATGATCTTTAAAGCATGATCAAATCCCCAGAATAGTATCTAACATGTACTAAGTTATTTGTTGCTTGTATAATCAACTAGATAAAACACAAAGGCAACATACAGGACACCAAAGAAGATGCTGGACTCTGCGTTAGGGAACTTGGGCTTTCTTGGTAGCTGTATCAGCTGTCCACTGTCCCAAAGCCACGTTATCATTACAGACCTATACTTCTCACGCACCTCACATCAGTGGCTAGTGGTTGGCTGATTTGGACTGTGCTCGTGGGATGGTTATACCTCTTTTAACTGACTTTATTTATCACTAGTAAACTTGGTTCCAGAGCTGATCTTGGCCTGCTCTCAGCTTGTATTCATTCCTATCTACTTTTCTTTCATTTTCCTTCTCAGACCACTTTCCACATTTTCTTTGCAGGATTAAGACACATCAAAAGGGGAGCAAGACCAAGTGTGACAGTCCTCCTTTTCAGTTATATCTGGTAACATCCCATTGATCACAGTAAATTTCATGATTACACCTTGGTTCAAGGGCAGAGAGGTCATTCTGCTCACAAAAGAAGGAGTGAAATTTCAATTAAATCTACCATAGTGGATTATATTACTTTTGGTGTTGAGCAGTTTCATACTCCTTTACACACTGTGGTCTAACATTTAGGATTTTCACTACTGAGATACAAGATGTGTTCAAAATATATGGTGAATGTTTACACGAAAAATGTTATTACAGTAAAAGAGGCATCGCCATGAACTCCCCTCCTCTTTTGTGAGCATCCTTATAAAGTATGAGAAAAACATACGGTGAATGTTGCTACCAGCTTCCATCCAAAGGAAAAGAAGGTTTGTGAAAACATTAGTCTGTCCACATCCACGTTCATTACTGGAACTGGCACCGTGCAACTGGTAGCTCTTCCCTCAAGTCAAATGAACACGAAAGGTAAACATTTTGAATCAATTCCGAACATTGAGGTAGCTACAACAGTGCTTCTCAAGACACCCATAAAAAAGGATCCCAGAACTGCTGCAGAGAAAGACGAGAGCAACGGGATACATGTACTCAAAGGCAGGAGGAACATTTTGAGTGGAAATAAATGGCAGAATGTTTTCTTCTTTTTTCTCTCTCTCTCTTTTGCTACAGGGAATCAAACTCACGACCTCACACGTGCCAGGAAGGCGCTATGCTGCTGAGCTATATTCCTGGGCCAGCAGTGTGTTTTCTACTGTAATAAATGTTCAAAATTAAATGTATGCACTGCATTTTTGATTACTTCTTGTATACTATTTGGAGCCAGTGTTGAATTAGAATTAATAAAAGTGAAACCTCCTGTCGTCTTCTAGTAAAAGAGTTTCTAGCATGCACACATTATATGATTACTCTGATCACAGTATGCCTAGTAAGTAGGTCAATAACTTATGCTATTCAGGGATAGTTTGTCTTATACACAATTTATTTCCCAGCTATTATTCTAGAAACAACTAAGTGCTCCCTCTGCTCCCATCCAATTTCCCCTTTGTAGGAATTTAATTTATAAGACCGCTGACTTTAATTACAGACGGAAGCATGAAACTGTTCTATCAAAATGTAATTGACTGTCATAATAGTATAGCTTTGAGATTTTCTTATTTTCCTCTCCCATCTTAAAAGAGTAGACTCAGGAGATTAGAGTTAATGATACTGGTGGTATACTGATTGCCAATTATTTGTTTTCTTTCTTCTTGCATTTGGGACTAACCTGATTATTTGAAAAACACCTGCATTTCTTTAGCAAATGTTTAACACCAATCAGGGAAATCTGCCATCACATATGTGGATACTATATTATTATATTTTCCCCAAAGATGATGATACAGTATTATCGTGTGTGTGCGTGTGCGTGTGCGTGTGTGTGTGTGTGTGTGTGTGTGTGTGTAGGAGGAAGAGGTATCACAGACAACAATTTTCACATAGGGGAAGTGTCTAGTAATTAGGACGTTTGACACTAGCAGGATAAAGTTGAACAGAATTTCTAAGTTGCATTTCTTAGAAAAACTGTTACATCTGCCACATCTAAGAAGGGAAGGGGTTTGGGATGCTACGAGATGAAAAGGTTTATATTTTTGAAGGTCATCTGCATATAATTTTGGCCACCAATAAGTCAATAATGGCTGTATATTATATCCCAGCTAGCTACACCATTGACTAAAATGCCAGGTGGCTTCTATGAAGTGGAGTCTGAATGCAGTTACTATAATTACTGACGGGTGAATCTTTTCTTGTTATAACTAGTGATGTCCATTGCTCTTATCTCAGATAGATTTTTATCAATAGAACAGTATCCAAGGGGGCTCTGTGCCTCTCCACTTTGCTTCCTATCATAAAATGGAATCGATCTTTCTGTTTTGCTCTAGCCTGGTTTTGCTGTAGTAGTATAGTCATTCTTGATCTAACATCTGCCCTCAATTTTTTACTGTGCAACTTTCCACAAATGATTTGGTAATTTCCTTCCTGATTTATTTGACTCACATAATAAAGGTATTAAAGGATGAACAAGTCAATATAGAACAACCTACCAAGGGTACCCAAAGGTGAAAAAAATTGAAGCAAGTATATTTTCTTAATATTTTGTTAGAACAGCACTTAGAAATTTTGTATTAAAGAAGTTTGCTAAAATAAATAACATTTATTCATAATTTATTTGCTGGAATGACCATGGATTTTTCTTAACTCCTAGATAATTCCATCTAAAATGGGATAAAATTAGGGCACACTTCCAAAGAACTCTTCATGAAACAGCCTATGTGAATTTTACATAATAACCCTGTGAAGACATATTCTTGCAAGTTGTATAAGTGACTTATTTAAGTAGTGGAAATTAATTTTGAATGAGCTCTACAAGGCTGAGTGAAGGATCACGTGAGAATAAGTTGATCAGCTGTCTTTGTTAAATGTTTTTCTAAGTGTTGGCCGCCCGGGCGTGTAATGTGGTTTTCTCTGACTTGCAGTTACCGTTATCTTTGCTGCACATGACTGAGAAGCCTGACTAGACAGCCTTACATTCTAACACTAATGCTGATGAATAGTTTAAAGACATTGAATTATTGATAATGTTAGGAATGCCTTTGGAATTGGATCTAAGGAGGTTCTCTCCAACAGGTATCTATTTCATGTCAATACTTTTTTGAGGTTAAACTTCTTTGTAGGAAGTTCTGAGTTAAGCTTCATATTCGGTGCGGTAAAAATGCAACACATTATTCTTTGAATTTCATCTAGAAAAAACAAATTCCTGCTTCCATTTTCATAGCAAATAGACACATTCTTACAGAAAGTGGGGTTCTTTAGAGTCAATATATCTCACTTTTACCTGCAACTTCTTTATGAAGTGAGATCCAATTTTTGCTGAATTGCTTCCTTACGTAGGGAATTCTTAGCTGAGTGCTGAGTGATACAGACTCCTACTACACTTGAGTGTACATTTGATCTCACCTAGGCCCGTATTTCTCAGAAGCTGGCTGATATTTAAGGAAGTTGAATATCTATGTCCTGGAATCTGAGAGTAGACCCTAAAAACAATAACCAAGGCCATATTCATTGTCATAAGATTTTGAATTGTAATACACTCATATTCATTGATCTAAGATTTTGCTCATTTGAGTTATGTCTGCATGAATTAAAAAAAATTGGCTAAGCATCCTAATCCCATATCCTGTGGACTTTCTCAAGATACTTGAAAATATCTGAAAATTCCTAGGTGATGTTGTCATGACCAGCTGCCTCCCTGACTCCCTGTTTCCGCTGGATTTTCAGTTTCACTCAAGTCCTACCCACTGTAGCTGTTTTTCCCACCTCCTTGAACTCCAAAGGTGGAGCTGTTCCCCTCTTTCATTTTACATAGTGCAACTCATACAGGTATTTTGGGGAATACCAGACCTCAGTAAAAATCTCTGACCAGCAAAGGATGTATAACGCAGCACCACATAACCAAAAATTTAAAAGTAAGAGTTATTCTTGTTTAACTTGTGTCTGTCAGCCCTGCTGCCCACAGCTTCCCAACAGCTAATGCCTCAGTAGCTTGCTCTCCACCATCATTTCGTCATACTCATTTTTCCTCCTCTTGCATTCCGTTCTTCTCTGAGCTCTTCCACACGTTTCTGCTGATATCTTAGCCAGAAGGGTTTAGCTACATCTGTATCGTTCCAGAAAACTGAGCATGTTCCACAAAGCACCTCTGCGTAATAAATTTCTTCTACCAAAGTGGTTCCTTAAAAAAGGTTGTTACCTTCTATAGAGCAGTTTCATAAAGAATTCCCTTCTTCTTTCTCCTCCATTTTATACTGATTTTAGTTTTATAAGTTTTATTCCACTTAAATCTTTAGTACATTTTCTGATTCATTGTGTGCCCATTTTAAACTTATCATTTTGTGCTTGCCCATATTTATCCTAATAGTTCAGTTTGAGAAGAATGGATCCATCTCCTGACACAGAAGTATTGATCTACTTCTCAATTTCTTTCCTTTTATGTCAGTCTTCCTTTAATTGTGAGAAATGAAATCTAGAATCTCTAAGTCCCTTGCCAATGTACTCAACCTCAGAACATTTACAAAGATGTACAATATTCTTCTGGATCATTATTCAAGAGGGAGAAATATCTCAGTGTTACTGAAATTATATGCAATAAATACCTCTCTATTTTCTGATAGGGGATTCTTAACTGAGTGCTTAGTATTTTGTTCCAACGAAATTGATGTTGAATATCATGACATGGTTTCTCCTATATTTATACCTTTATTGGTCCATTTATGACTTTTTAGGAGGGAACGTTACCTGCAAAGATTTCAGTATTATTAATTTGTGCCATCATTTGGGAAGATATACTGCAAGATCCTTTCCAAGCATTTTTGTGTTTTCTTTTTTCCTGATAGTAAATTATCCCCTATTATCAATTGGCAGCAAGGCCCTGACAGAGAAAAGTTTCATTTTGGCTCTTTTCCTCATGGGTATCTTCTGCTTTCAAATATTGAGTCTTGTTTGTTTTTGTTATTGACCATAGATATTCTTGTAGGTGAAAATGTTCATTTAATCAATGTAACGTCTACCATGTGCTTTCAACTGTGCAAGTCTTAATAAAAATTTTGTATTTATACCTTGATTATTTTTCTTAAATTTTCTTATGAAGTACTTGGAGAGGGGAAATAGATGTGTGTTTACATATATAATAATATAAGATTTGAGTGACATTTTGAAATAATAATAGGATAAATATCATGAAGTTGAGCATGGTACCTGGAAAATTAAAGCTATATAGTCAAGTAACTTGGCACACTTGAAAATTTGTTGAAAGCTATGGTCTCTTAAAGGAGATGCATGTATGAATATCCCAAAATTCATTTACTGTTTTCAAGGTTCAGCAATGTAGGGAAAGTCATCTGGGGACTGTGGATCTCAGGTTGAGACCTTAAGATAGATTGGAAGTAACATAGGAGTTGAAAGGTGTGAACGACAGATTTCAGAGAGACTCACTAGAGATTGCTGGAGTTGGATCTTGAAACACAAAGGCAAGCAGAGAAATGCTGGAGCCAGGAGGATTATGGGCCAGGAAAATGTGGAACAAAAAGCCAAAGACAGGCCATTAAAAACCACAGTTTGGCAATTGTTAAACCAGCTTGGAGCAAGGAGTAGAATATTAGAGGGAAAAACTAGAAAGGTCTGCTTGTGTTGAGTGACAGAGGCTTGTGAATAAAGGTAAAACTAAATATTTTTCTTTATTACAAAAATGTTCATCATAATTGCCAGAAATTTAAGTTACAATAAAGTATAAAGAATCGAAAGTGAAAATCTTTTTGCTCTAATTGTATAGAATTATGAGTTTAAACTAAAAAGCTGGTGTATAGCCTGATATTTCATCCTAAGACGCATATATTGTGGCTACTTTTTGATGTCTAGAGTATGTATAAATCTTGTAATGCCAGTGATTTCAGTACATTCTTTATATGAATTCCTATAATTTATTTTATTTTTTAAAGAAACCAACTGTATTTTATCAGTGTTTGACCCACTATTTATTTATCTATTTAACTTTTTTTTTATTAGTACATATTTATCATACATATTGATCACATTCAAATAGGAAATTTGTACCTGTACATAACATATCTTAACCATTTTGTTTCCCATCCCCTTCCCTATCTTTTATGCCCTCCTCCTCTTCCCATTTACAAGAGCTTTGTTTCCATTTTTTTCTCCTGTATTTTTCCTTTCCATCCCCCTCCTCCTCCATTAGTCCCCTTCCTATTTGAACATTTTATTCCTCCTTCTTGATATCTATCATCCATTTTGGTCCTTATTCATCCTTTTAGGTTCTCACACAGAGAAGCAATGTAATATTTGAACATGTATCTAATTCATTTCCCTTGAAAGTATGGTCTTAATGTGTATCCATTTACCTTAAATGTGTCAAGTTTATGCTTATTTATGGCAAAGTAATACTACTTTGTATACAAAAACCACATTTTCTTTGTACATTCATTCATTGATGGGCATCTAGGCTGTTTCCAAGTTTTGGCTAAATTGTCCTGTTATGCACATGGATGTGTATATATGTGTGTGTGTGTGTGTGTGTGTGTATATATATATATATATATATATATATATATATATCACTGTAGTATGGTTCTTTTTACTCTCTCACAAAGCTAACAAGAAAGAGGATAGCTGAGTCAAATGGAACCTTTGTTTTAGTGTTTTGAGGACTCACCATGCTGATTTCTAGTGGTTATACCAATTAATACTCTCTCTGACAGTGGAGAAGGGTTCCTTTATCCCCACAGCCCCGTCTGCATTTGTAATTGATTCATTTCTTGATAATAGCCATTCTTTCTGGGGTGAGATGGAATCTCAGAATTGTTTTAATTTGGATCTCTCAAATGACCAGTGATGTTGAAAATTTTTTTTCATATATTTATTTGATGTTTATACTTTTCCATCTGAGAAGTGTCTATTCATTTCAGATGTGCATTTTTGAATTGTGTCTTTAAATTTAGGGTTCTGATATTTTTGAGTTCTTTATATATTCTAGATATTAGTCCTTTGAGGAATAGCTGGTAAAATTTTGCATTCTGTGGCTTGTCTCTTCACTCTGTTGGTAGTTTCTTTTTCTGTGCAAAAGATTTTTAGTATGATGAGATCCTAGTATTTAATTCTTTGTAGTATTTCCTGTGTCCATGTTTTGTCCATAAAGCCTTTGACTACACCAATGTCTTCAAGAGTTCTACCTAGTCTATCTTCGAACAGATTTATTCTTTCTGTTTTAATATTTAGATCTTGATACATTTCAATTTTAGTTTACTGCATGGTGAGAGTTAAAGGTTTAGCTTTAGTTTTTGGCCTGTGGGAAGCCAGTTTTTCCAGCATTATTAAAGAATGTGAATGTGCTTGGCCCTTTTGTCAAAGATAAAGTAGCTGAGTATGTTTGTTTCTGCATCTTCTATTTTGTTCCATTGATCCTGTTTTTCCACTGGTGCAATGCTATTTTTTATCACAGTAGCTTTGTAGTATAATTTCAAGTTGGGGTTTGATGCCCGCTGATTTTGCCTTTGGTGTCCCAAATTGCATTTGCTATTCTAGGTCTCTTCTGGTTCCATATGAATTTTAAAATTGTTTTCTCTAATTCTGTGAAGTATGCTTTTGGTATTTTGATTGGGATTGCATTAAATCCATTGAGAGTTTTGGATGTGTGGCCGTTTTCACTATATTGGTTCTGGCTATCCAAGAACAGGGGATGACCTTTCATTTTCCGATATCTTCTCTGATCCCCTTTTTCAGAGGACTGTAGTTTTTAGTGTATAGGTCTTTTACTTCCTTCTTTTGATAGATTCCTAAGTATTTCATTTTTCTTTATCCTATTATAAAAGGTGTAAGGAACTGACTTTGTTAAATTTTTATTTTTATGGGTACATATTTGCAGCATGTAATGATTACATTCCTCACAGGGAGTTGGTACATGTCCATAACACATTTTAACTTTTTTCATCTCCTTCACTTCCTCTCCCTCTGTCTCTTGGTTCCCTTCCCTTTTACAAAAGAACTATCTCTCCAATTTCTGTTCTTTTATTTTTCCCTGTATTTATATTTTGAATTTTTCCTTTTTATATAAAAAGATCATGTCATTTTTAAGGGTTTGCATTTCATTTATTTTCCTTTACATTATGGTTTCAAGGTGCCTCCATTTTCCTAAAAATAAATCAAGAATTCTTATGATTTATGTAACCAGTTTTCCTATTCATTGAATTTTCTGCTATATTTCACTAGTATGTACATTATGTCAATGAATATATTTATTATTAAAATGTTGAACATGTCTTTTTAAAACTTCTAGATCAAAGGAATACAGTACCTGACCTGTGTTGCAAGATTGTCCATCAGAAATTCCACCTCCATCAAGAAGTACACAAATTTCCTTCTCACACCTTCATTGCTGACATTTCTGACCTCTTACTGTTGGTGGCTGTTCAGGTTCATTTGTTTACCCACTGCTTAACTCTCTGGACAAAAATGAGGGAAAGGCTTTATTCAAAACTGAAGGAAATGGAGTGATTTCATATTGTTACAAACGAACTTCTCACCGTGTCTAAGTGTGCAGAGTTCTTTTATCATAAGGAACCGAGGACAGAGGGAATACAGTGAGCCAAGCGATAATTCCAGCCTTGCTTTCTTCCTTTTGGTTTGTTTTTTCTCCCTTCTTTCCCTGTGGAGATGGAACTGGACCCCAACCTCCAAAGCCAGCATCTATGTGTATTTTGCAGTCATTGGCCTAGGAGAGGGCCTAGGTTATGTTGTGGGCCTGAGTAAGTTTTGAGAAGTGTTTTGTCTTCAAATGAAGAAGTGTAACTTTTAAAGTTTTGCCCCATTAGTTACAGGAATACATCCTTACTTTTTCTTTTTTGTTTAGCACAGTTACAATGCTATTGTTGCTGTTTTAGCAATAGCTTTTGAGCTGGAAAGAGAGAGGGAGACACACAGATAGACAAGGGGTATCTGCGCTCATCGGCTTTCTTGTCCCTAGAGATGTGTGTGATTCATGGTACTTCAGAGCAGTGATGGCGAACCTTTCAGGGATGAGTGCCCAAATTGCAACCCCAAATTCACTTATTTATCACAAAGTGCCAATACTGCAATTATCACTGAGGTTTTAGTTTTTTTTAAAACTCATACAGTAACATCCTCCATCTTAAGAGAAACACAAATAACATATGTGCTATAAGTTTGCCACCACTGCTCTAGAGGGACCACACAACTCTTCTGTAATAACGATGAGAAGAATGCCAGTGAGGAAGACTGTTGTATGTGCGGGGGGGGGGCCTGTTACAGGGGTGCTGCACTGGTTTAGTGATAGGTGGATGAAGGCTGTGATGAGAGGAGTTGCAAAAGAAATGGACAGGATAAGATTCATCACAGAAATGGAAAAAGTCTTAAGATAAGGAATGTGAAACTAGATACATAGGTACCTGGTCTGCCAGAGAAGGCATGCTTGTCTTCATGGTTGACACAACCTGCCTTGGCCACTTTGCATGCTAATAATGTGCAGACAGGGTTGGAGGCAATGATCCTAGAGTGTTCATTTAGTTATACTGTAGTCAGATCAACTGCAAAGTGGCCCATGCTAGCCTAATTGAAAAAGCTAAAATATCACCACCTAAATAAAACCACCGACAGACACGACTTTCCTAATATGGAACAGAGTTGATTTAGGTCCGATTAGTCTTTCCTAAACCTAGATTCGTATTAGACGAGGCTGCTGCTTGTCAGAAAACCTTTTCCTCTCTGCTTATGTCTGCCCTCTTTACCATATTTTCAGGTTTGCTAGAGTTAAAAGCTTTATAAGGAGTGATTTGGCTTTTATTCTCACTGTGATTTCCTTTGCGTCTCTGCAAAGGAGCCCATGCTGTGGTTCATTATTAGAGAGCCGTGATCTGAGGTGTTCCCTGCAGAATGAGTCAGCTCAGCTTCGCTGCTCTCCTTTTGCTCCCCTTCGCCAGCTAGAGCAGTTGTGATGTTTGCTTCGCTAACCCCACTTTCCTTGTTTAACGTCCTGTTTTTGCAGGAAGGGCTTTTGTGTAAATATCTCACTATAAATCAGTCTATTATACATTTTCTGGGGTTGCCTGCAGCATAAACCTTAACTCACATTGTGGCTTTAAGACATAGGTCAGTAAATTTCTTCTTTAGAAGGCCAGATGGTAAATGTTTAAGCTTTGTGAGCCACATATGTTCTCTGTGGCATATTTTTTAATTTATTTTTTTAAAAAGTCATTTAGAAATGTAAACACCTTTCTCAATTTATAGATTATATGAAAAAGGGCCATAGGCTTGATCTACAGTCATCTTTTTCTGTCTTCTGATCTAAGAGGCTACGTGGTGAGAATGAAAATTTTCCTTATTGGGACATTTACCTATAAGGCATCAATACTGAATACTGTGTTTCACTGTAATTTTTCTAAGGAGCTTAAATGGTTATCAATTCATGCAGTCTGAATAACCTATATCAGACTCTTACTGGACTTAGTAGAAAATTCACATTTAAACAGCAAACACTGGGATTTGTTCTAAACAGCTGTGTACAGACCTGAGCACTGTCCAGAGTGCTAGTTTCCAAACTTCTCTTACTTGAGACTCTTAAATTAATCCTACATCCAAGTGATGTACTCAATGAATTTGCACAGTGGTGTATAGTCCCTTCCTTGGGAAGTGGATAAACTCAGAGTTCCTCCCTTTTCTTCTGGCAGTCTTTGCCAATTTCCTACTAAGTAATTCACACATCAGTCAGAAGATAGAAAGTTCTTTTGGCTGTCAGGTAATGAGGATTTTCTTATGGCCTGGAAAAGTAGGCTTATAGAAATAATAACTTCTGCCACCTTGGGAATAGTGAAGATGAACACAAAAAGATATTTTTGTACAAAGAATAATAGCAGTTTTTTAATTTTTTTTTTTTTTAGTCTTTAGACTCATACCTAAATATTTCATTTTGGAGATGCTGATATAAGTGACATTATCTTTACTTTCAAATTCCCCTTGTCAATTTCTGGTATTCAGAAAAATGATTGAGTTTGTATATTACCCAGTATTCCACAAATTTTTAATAACTGTCTATTAGTTTTAGGAAACTTTTGGTCTATTTTCCTGGATTTTGTATGTATATAGATGATCATATGACCTGTAAACAGTTCTATTTTTCCTTTCTAGTCGGTGCATACTTTTTCCCTTTTCTTATTAGTGCATATTTGTGGAAGACCAGTTAAGGGGAATTAAGGCCTAATTGGCCTCCTCTGTGAGCACAAAGGAGAAAGGCAGCACAGGATGACGGCACGTTGTAGGGTCTAGAGAAAGTTTTATACAGCCGGGATTAAGTTGTTTACCTGAGCATTTATGAATGGATAGTGGAGGGCGGATGGAGATGCTTTTACTTTAATTGCTTGTGCCTGTGTCTGGGTGAATAAAAGAAGGGTGAGCCAGAGTCAAGCCTCCTCTGCCCTGGAGATGAGAGCCCTCTAACCGCCCATGTATTACACTGGCTCTGTGTCTCTTTTCCTTTATCCGCCTTTGCTCTTGGGTCAGGGTGACAAGTTCACAGGACTAGAACAAAGGATGTTCCTATCACCCAGGGAATTCCAAGGGATTTAGGGCCAGGATTCCTGGAACCAGCAACAGAGGACAAACTCTATTAGAGTCCTTGCTCTTTTATATTACCACAGAGACTTATTGATTATATTGATCTTTTTCAAGGACCACTTTTGATTTTGTTTGCACTACCATTTATTTCTGCACTATTTGTATTTTTTCTTTTCATCTGCTCACTGAAGATTTGTTTTTTCTGTCTAGTCTCCAAAGTAGAAGCTTAGGTGTTTGATTTTAGAGCTTCTTTCCTAAATATGCATTTAATTCCCCCCCCCCTTTTTTTTTTTTACAAAACACTTTCAAAGTTTGAAAAAGGGACTTGCTATGATTAAGTTGCTGGGGTGGGGCCTGAGCTTTCAACCCTCCTACCTCAGCCTCCTGGAGTGCTGAGGATCCCGGCGTGCGCCACCACACCTGGCTCAGTTACAGTTAATCTCTCACAGGCGACACTAGGCAGTTGATTTTCATGGCCTAACGTTTCTTCATTTCATTTTTGAGGATGTGTTTGGAATACAGAGTTATTACATCCATTGTGGGGAGCTGGTACATGTAAGTAACGCATCTTAATTATTTTTATTTCCCTTCTCTTCTCTTCCTTTCAAGCTCTAGATCCTGTTTCCACTTGCAAAATATGTATCTCCCTGAGTCCTAGTATCTGGTCCTTATTTTGCTCTTTAAACTATTTATATTTTGGGTTTCTTATATAGGAGAAATCATGTGATAGTAAACTTGTGAGCCTGATTTATTTCACTCAATGTTTTTGCCTCAAGGTTCATCCATTTTCTTATTTGAGACACAGGTCTCAAATTTACCCCTCTTTATGGCACAGAAGTGCTAATATCGGTATAAATACCTCCTTTTCTTTATCCAATCACCTTTTGATACACACAGAAGCCTTTTTTAAAATTTGACTACTATGAATCCTGCTTCTATAAGTATAGATATTTGTGAATCACTGTGAAGATACCTAAATAGGAATAGTGGGGTGGATGGAATTCCTATTTTTAGTTTTTGAAGAAGTGCCCATTCTAATTTTCATAGTTGTTATGCTAGTTTACATTTCCACAAACAATGGAAATTCCTCAGCCTCGCCAGCATTTGTTATTACTAATTTTTTGTGACAGCTACTTTTCTAAAATAAGATAGAATCTCAGTGCTGTTTTAATTTGTATTTCTCTGATGGCCTGTGATGCTGAACATTTTTTCTTGTGTTTACTGACAATTTATACTTCTCTGCAGAACTGTTACCCATTTTTTATCTGTTCTTTTGTTTGGTGGGGGCATTTATTTATTTAATTTTTTACTTCATGGTATATCCTAGATACTCTCTGTCTGTGGAGAGCTGGAAAATGTCTTTCCATTTTGTAGTTTATAACTTTATAGGTTGTTTCTTTGTTATCCAAAAGCTTTTTAATTTGATATAGTCCCATTTGTTGATTCTTGATGTTATATATTTTGTTATGGTTGTTCTGTTAATTATCTTTTGCTGTGTCTTCCAGAATTGTAACTATTTTATCTTCTTGCAGATTAAGTATTTCTATTTTAATATTCAGTCTATTTTAATTATGCAGGTCTTTAAAGTTCAGGCCTCATCTGAGCAACTTAATAATAGCAAGTCCTTTCCTCAAAATCTGAAAGTGTTTTTTAAAAAAAGGAAAATTAAATGCATATTTAGGAAAGAAGTTCTAAAATAAATCACCTAAGCTTTCACTTTGGAAACTAGACAAAGAGAGACAAATTAAATCTTCAGTGAGCACATGGGAAGAAATAAGACAAACAGTGCAGAAATGATAGTGCAAAGCAAAATAACAAAACCAAAAGTGATCCTTTAAAAAGATCAATATAATCAATAAGTCTCTGTGATAATATAATAGAGTAAGGACTGCGTATTTGTCCTCTGTTGCTGGTTCCAGGAATCCTGGCCCTAACTCCCTCAGAATGATGTTCCTCCCTGGGTGATAGGAACATCATTTGTTCTAGTCCTGTGAATTTGGACTTTTTAATATACAGGTCTTTAATATTCAGGTCCACTTTTATTTTATTTTAGTGTGTGATGAAAGTTATGGGTCTAGAGTCAATCTTCTGAATATGGGCAACCAGTTTTCCCATCTTAATTTGTTAAAAGGGCAATCGTTTCTTCAGTGTATGTTTTTGTCCCCTTTGTCAAAGTGAGATGACTGAACGTGCCGGAAGTTGTTTCTACATGCTCTATTCTGTTCCAGTGATTCACATGTTTGCTTTTTTCCACTACTGTGCTGTTTTTTATTTTCAATCAGTGTGGCTTTTTATTATTCCTTGATATCCAGAGCTGATATGCTTGCTTCTTTAATCTTGTTACCCAAGATTCCTTTTGCTGTTCTGAGTCACTTCTGGTTCCACATAGATTCTAGTTTTTAAATTCTTATCAGCTAGGTATTCTGTTGGTTTTAGAGTTAGGTTTGCTTTGACTCTATATACCTGCTTTGGTAGTATGGAGTTTTGACTGTACTGATTCTGCCTATCCCGGAACAGGTGATATCTTTACATTTTCTGATGTTCTCTGCCATAGCCTTTTTCAGAGTGCTATAGTTTTCATACTGTGGTTTTCTAGAGAACTATAGTGGTCTTTAGCTTCATATTTTAGGTCAATTCCTAAATACTTAATTTTTTGAAACTATTATAAATGTATTGTTTTCCTAATTTCTTTTTCTGTGAGTTCATTAATTGTGTTCAGGAATGCTATTTGCTTTTTTGTGTTCATTTTGTGTCCTATTGCATTTCTGAGTTTTTTTTTTATTAGTTTTGGGAGTCCCTTGGTGGAAGTATTTGGGTCCTCTGTGTAAGAGATATGTTACCTGTTTTCTTGCTTTTGACTATATGCCGTTGATTTGTGTATGTTTGTTATGGTTTGTGTCTGCCTGTCCCCCCAAATCCTCATGTAGTCACGGGGTGACTTCTAGGATTTTTGATTGATCCATGATCCAGTGCTAGGATTATGGGTGTGAGTTCTACACCCGCTCTGGGGCAGGTAGTTTGCATACAATGTAAGGGAGGGAAAGAGGCTGCTGGCTGCCATTCCTCCCTTTTTGCGCTTGTTGCTGTACTGTGTTCCCCTGCCATGACCAGTAGCCCTCTGCCATGTGCCTCGCTGGCTTACAGCCAGCTGAGTATGGCCTGAAACCTCCACAGACTGTGAACTAAATAAACCTTTCCTTCCTTCATTTTGGGTGTTGGGTATTTTGTCTCAGCAACGAGAGAAAAGTAACCGAGACAATGTTGAGACAGACTTACATCCTTGGGATGCAGTCTGCCTTATTTTTCGTAATTTGTTGCGTTCTGCTGGCCAGAGTCTTGTTGAGAATTTTTAAAAATCTATGTTGATTAAGGAAATTTGCCCTCAGTTTTTGTTTTTAGTTGAGTCCTTTTCTAGTTGTGGAATCAACGTGATGCTAGCTTCCACAAATGGCTTTGGAAATACAGTACTTCTTCCCTTTCAATTTTATGAAAGAGTTTGAGGAGTTTTAGCATTAGATCTGTTCTAAAGTTCTTGAATAATTTGGTGGTGAGTCCTTTAGGTCTTAGGTCCTAGGCTTTTCTTTGTTCATAGTCTTTTTTAAAAAAAATTACTGCTTCAATTTAATTGACTGTTATTGAAGTATTGAGGGCTTTCATATATTCTTAGTTCCATTTCGGTAATTCGTAAGTGTCCAACAGTCTGCCCATTTATTCTAGGTTCTCCAACATATTAAAGTTTAAACGAGTTAAAGCTTTTGAAGCAGTTACTGATAATCTTTTGTATTTCACCTTTAAAATATCTAATTGCATTGATTTGAGTCTTCTCTTTCCTTCTTTGGATAAGATTGGGTAAGGTTTTGTCTATTGTGTTTATTCTATTGATGAACCAGTTTATTGTACTGATGAACTGAGCTCTTCAGTTCTCTGAGTAATTTTTTAGTTTTCTTTTGAATGATTTGTTTTGATTTTTATAATTCTCTTCCTTGTAATATATTTGAATTTGAATTGTTCTTGTTTTTCTAGGATCTTCATGTGCATCATTAGATGATTTATTAGGGTTCACTCTATTTTTCTGATGTGGGCATTTGCAATTATAAACTTCTTTCTCAGAATGGTTTTCATCATAGCCCATAAATTCCGATATGTTGTACTGGCATTATTGTTTGATCTAGGAACTATTTAATTTATTCCTTAGTTGTTCTATGACTCATTTTCATTTAAGCATGTACTATTTAATCTTTAGTTGTTTGCAAAATCTGTATGGTTTCTTTTACCTTTGGTTTCTTGTTTCATTGCACTATGATTTGATAATATATGTGGTATAATTTTGATTTTTTTGTGTGTTTATAAGCATTTGTTATGGGATTATAGTGTAATTTTTCAAGAAAGTTCCATATGTTGTTGAGAAAAAGCGTATTTTTTGTAATAGGGAGGAATATTCTTTAGATATCTTTAGGAATATTCTTTAGAAAATTAAATCTATTTTTTTCTAGTTGTTAGTAACTTTGCATCAACTATGTTTCTTTGTTGAATTTCTGTCTAGTTTATGTTTATTATAGTGCTGCAAGGAAGTCCCCTGTTATGGTTGTGTTAATGTTTATCCACCTTTTTATGTTCAATACTGTAGTGTTTGTTTTATAAATTCAAGTGTGCTAATTCTGTGCATATATTTTTATAATTGTATTCTCTTCCTGTTAAATTGAATATGTAGTGACATTCCTGGACTCTTCTGATCAGTTTTGGCTTAAAGTTCACAAAGTAACTGCACCTGCATGCTTTTAATCTCTATTGCATAGAGTATTGTTTTCCATCCTTTCATTTTTAAACAAGGAATTTCTTTTTGGATTAAATGTTTTATTTGTATGTAACATATCATTGTATTTTCTTTTTCGATCCAGTCTGACAATCTTTGTCTTTTGATTACGGATTTGAGGGCATTTACTTTCAGTGTTATTACTGAAAAATATTGACATTCTGTCATTTTTTTGGGATTTGTTGTTTTTTTATTTTTTCACTTTTGTTTAACTCATTCTACTTGAGGTCTTCATTCCATCAGAAGTTTTTGGCATTGTTTGCTTCATTAATTCTATCTGGGATATCCTTGACAATATTTTGGACTGCTGGTTTTGTGGTCATGAATCTTAAAGTGTTCTTTGTCATGAAATATTCGTGTTTATCTATCAATTTTAAAAGATAATTTTGTAGAATTTATTAATATGATTTGAAAATTGTTTTCTTTTAGTGCTTGAAACACTTTGCTCTAAGTTCTCCAAGCCTTTATGTTTGTATTGAATAGTCTGCTACAATTCTAATTGGTTTACCTTATAAGTGATTTGTTGCTTTTCTTTAACAGCTTTTAAGACTCTGTCTTTGTGTTAGAATTCTGGTGTTTTTACTATAATGTGTTTTGGAGAGATTTTTCTCTGGTCATGGCTATTTGGTACTATAAGATACTGTAAGTCTTACTTGCCTGGATAGTAGATTCTTTTCCCATACATGGAAAGGTTTTTTGCTATGATTTCTGTGAACATATGTTTTAGTCCATGTTATTGTCTTCTGACTTTATCTAAGTCCAATTAATCTTGTTAGTTTTCTTTGTGTTATCTATAAGCTTTCAGATCAACTTTCTTTGCTTTCTTGTTCTTTAATGTATCTCTCAGCATATGTTCTTGTGTATCACACCTGTCCTCTCATCTGATACCCTCTCCTCGCAGTGGTCACTTTTGCTGACAATGCTTTGAATGAAATTCTTTATATTGTATCCTGGATTTCTGTTTGGTACCTCTTCATAGACTCCAGTTTGTTGCTAAAATTGTCATTCATATTTCAAATAGTTTTGTTTAGCTCTTCTAATTTTTGATGTGAAACTTCTTTAAGCTCACTATTCTACTTGTTTAAGTCCAGTATATGTTTAGTAATATCATCTATGAGTTTGCTAAGTAGTTTTGTTTCTCCTCTGAGAATTTCATCTAATTTAGGTGTTTGGGGGTTGAGTTCCTCTCCATCAATGCTCCTTGGGTTTGCTTTGGGGAAACTGGGGGGTATTTGTTTCCTTGGTTAGTTGGCTTGTTTTTGTTTTCTCATTTTAACCTCCTCTTCCCTTTTTCTCCACCATGTCTTTCTTCATCTTGTTTATTTTGTGGTGAGTGTTGAGGATCAGCTAGAGTGGAGAGACTCTCTGATTACTATGGAATTCCTCAGTGTCTGCTTTAGATAGATGGAATCTTGGCTTTCTTTGCTTCTTGGTAATAGCTCCTGTTTGACCTATTCAGTTTAATAGAATTGGACCCGGTTACTATGTTATAATGGGAGAATTTCTGCAGTTAATAACATCATCATATAGATGTAACCATACATCAACCATGTACATTAAAACTTGTATTAGCACTTTCACCCTTTTATCAATGCCACTTATAGCCAGAAAAATCCTGCTATCAGCAGTTAGATGGGGATGTGGGAAGAAGCATAATTCAAAAGAAGAAAAAGAGGAAGAGGGTCAATCAGTAAGAATAGAGAGACAGTATAATTATTATTCAGTCAGAAACAAACAGGAGGCCAGATTGTGCTGGAATTATTATTATAGCTTGAGTAAAGGGCCAGTGCTGTGGGGATGTGAAAGACTTGTGGAGTGAGAAAAGGGATGCAGAAGGAAGGAGTGGAATTAGAAACTGAAGGAAACTGAGAGATTGTTAGAACTTATTCACATATGGGCAGTTAATGTTTGATCTTCTGTGTAAATTTTGGTGAAGTGTACCTTGACATGTCCTTGAAAGATACTATTTAAATTAAAGCATTGGTTAATTCTTTATTGTCTTGTGCATACCTGAGGTATCTTTTATGTACATGCCAGGTGAAAGGTGAAAAGGAGGAGAGAGAAGATGAGGGAACAGAAAAAGAGGAAGCAAGCAAGAGATGTGAAGGAGAAGAAAAAGGAAAGAAGCCAAAAAGTTAGAGATGATAAAAATAGAAAATAAGAAGAAGCAGCAATAACCAATAGGGGAAAAACAAACCCTTTTGCAGTTGCGAGAGTACAAAACCAGTCCCTCATGTTCCTCTTTATGCTACAATGTGGGTTCAGTTGCACATCTCTGAGCTGCTCATCTCCTCTGGTTTGTTTAATTGCCTTCCTGGGAGCAGGGTGACCTTCCCATTCAGCTGTCACTCTAGGCCAGCTTCTGGGCTTCAATCAATGCTGGAACATAGCTTAGTATTGTCCCGTGACCCCACCAACACAGTTGATTTGGGGAAGTGAAACGTAATAGGCACAATACCAGGTTCCCTACTGACTTCCACCAAACACTTCTCACTCAGTTGCTTTCACTGCAAGGATAATCCCATGGGAGGCTCTGTGAATTTATTTTTAAAATGTTGGTGTATGTGCGTATATATGTATGCATGTGTGTGTGTGTGTGTGTGTCCTTAGTTGAGTCTGGTTTTTGAGCCCTTCTGACAACCTTTATCTTTTAATTGATATGTTTAGACCAATGACTAGTCATGTTGGTTACTGTTTTCTATTTTTATTTTCCTTTGTTTATATTTTTATTTTGTTCATATTTTTATACATTTTCTTTGTTCATATTTTTACCTTTCAGTGATATGTCTATGTTCAACAATATCTCTTTTTATGTCTTCTATAGTATTAATTTAGAATTTTACATAGTTATATTGTGTTCTTAGCAAATCAATTGTACTTTGTTTTGAGTACTGGGGATAGAGCTCAAGGCTTTTACAATAAGCTACATCTAAGACCTTTTTATATTTTTATTTGGAGCTAGGGTCTGACTATGTCACTGTTACCTAATCTGTGCCAAAAATTGTGATCCTTACACTTCCACCTCCAAGAGTGTTGGCTTGCAGGTGTGTTCCACTATTCCTGGCTCAGTTGTATGCTTTATTTACTTCCTTTAGTGGTTGCATTAGAGTTTACAATATGTATTTGAAACTAATCCAAGTCTACTTTCAAATGACACTATACTGAAAGGGAAAAATTGTACAAGAGAAATTGTTTCTATAACTTTGTTATTTTGAAATTGTCTTGCTCTGTAACTGCTTCATGGCTTTGTAATTACTTTCTTGACCCCTGTAACCATGAAACCATAACCAAACATATAGGATGCCTGGTTACACCATTGTATCAAGCTTCATGAACTGATCATTAAATTATTAATCTACCGTGTAACTGATTATCTCACCCTGATGGCTAATCAGAACTACCAGGCTGTTCATCTCTCCTTTGTACCTCCAGCTTGTGCATCACGTAAAAGCCCCTGACCATCAGAGATCAGGGCCTGATATTCTGGAAATGATCCCTAGGAGTTTCCATTGACATAAGTAAATCTGCCTCCAAATTCTGAATGTCATTGCAGTGTTTCTGCTTGCATTGCATGACCACTTCATGGCAAATACATTACACTAAACTAGGCAAATAGTCCTTGTTGCTTGTTCTGTCCCTTGTATCACTGCTATTATCTATTATACTTATATACAAGTATATATATATATATATATATATATGATACACTTTTGTCATTTTTATTTTGAACTGTCATTTCTTAAGAATAAGAAAAATTACAGTTTTTATATTACCTTCACTTATTCTTTCTCTAGTGCTCTTCCTTATGTAGATCTACATTTCTGAATTATGTCATTTTTTGTTGTCAAAAACACCACTTGCAACATCTCTTAAAAGCCACATCAGTAAGCTTCCTCAAATTTTATTTTTCTGAGAAAGACTTTACTCTTTCTTTACATTTGAAGGGTAATTTCTCAGGGTGCAGCATTCTAGTTTGGTTCCTTTAAAAAAATTTCAACATTTTTTCCATGTCTGCATGTTTCCTGCAAAGTCATATTTAATTCTTTTGTTTACTCCTGTATAGATATATTTTCTTCTGTTTTTTCCATTATCTTTACTTTCTTGCAGTTTGAATGTAGTTTTTCTAAGTGTAGTATTTTGTTTTGCTTTTGATATTTATCCTGCTTCATGTTCTGAACTTTCTGAATTGGTGGTTTGGTATCTGACATTAACTTGCAGAACTCAGGTAATTATTGCTTCAAATAAGTAACTCCTCATGTTATTTTCCTGCTGGTCTTTCTGTTATGCATATGTTTTCCCATAATTCTTGGATATTACGTTCTATTTTTTTTTCCTGTCTTCGTTCTGCATATGTTTTACTTTTGGAAGTTTCTATTCTCATATCCTCAAGCCCATACATTGTTTTATAAGTTGTGTCTGGTCTGCTAGTCATCCCATTAGACATCCTTCACTTTTTAGAGTGTTTTTGGCTCACATTTCTTTTTTATTTTCTTAGAGTTTCTATTTCTCTCCTTCATTTATCCACTAGTCTTGATGTGGTTCATTTTCCCCCATGGTACCCTTACAGTGTTAGTCATTGCTTTTAAAAAGTTGTTGGTCGGATAGTCCCAACATTCTTGCTATATCTGACTCTGGGTCTGGAATTCATTCAGCGTCTTTAAGTTGTATATTTGATCTTTACTTTGTAGTTTTTTGGCTGGAAATTAGGCTTATTGTACTTACTAAGGTTTACTGTGGTAATAGGGCTTTGGCCTTTGGCAAAGCATAGGGTGAGAGAACATTCTATAGGCCTATGGTAACATCTGGCTCTGTCAGTGAGCCTGTGCTTCAGCCTCTTACTACCATCCTTTTTGAGACTAAACAAAATGGTTGGAGAAGGCTGGAGTTGGGTGTTTCCTTTGTCTCCCATGGAAGCCTAAAGAAGGCCTGAGTTGTATGTTTCCTTTCTCGCAGGTCAGGTAAACTCAGAATATCTCAGTAATTTGGGTTCTGGTAAACCAGTTTTTCTTAAGGCAGGCCTTGTAAAGATGAATAAAGTGCTCTGATATATTTCTGCCAAAATCATGAAAAAAGTTTTCTCCAATCTTCACCTTGTGTCTTAGGACAGTTTTGCATTGCTATAATAGACTACTAGAAAAGAAATCTATTACTCAGAGATCTGGAGGCTGGGGATTCTTGTTATGTCATCTCAGAGTGGGAAGCTGAAAGGCAAGTACAAGTGCATGTGAGGGAGAAGTGAAGGTGGAACCTACTCTTTCATTAGGAACCCACGCCTGCGATGACAATATTCGTGCATTCGGGAGGTTAGCGCCTCCATGATCTGATCTCTCTTACAGGTCCCACTCTCAGGTCTATTGCACTGAGCATGAATCTTGCATCACATGAAATTTGAAGGACATAGTCAAACCATGGCACTGTGAAAACTTGGTTAAACTCATGGAGGTAAAACTCACGAAGCATGGAGGACCCCTCATGTCTAGATCCTCCATGAGATTTTTTTTATCTCTTAGGCTTAGGAATACTGAGTAGCGGTTCATTGCTTTGTTTTTCTACCCTATCACTGGTTCCTGCATAGGTTTTTGCTTGTGGGTTCCAGTTCTGGTCAATTGTGACTCTCTGTATTTGTCTATCTGCTTCTCCAATTTTGGAGGCAATGGTTGGCCTGTGGCTTTATTTCTCTGATGGGTAGGAATTGTTTTTCCACTTTGTTCAGCTCTTTGATAATTATTAGAATGGGATGAAGACTTCTAAGGTTCTTACATGCCAGGTTGGAAATCTGCCATTGCTTTTAAATTTATTTTTCTTCATTTTGACATGACCCTAATGAAGTTAATAGTAAAATACCGATTATTAACCTTACTTTCTTCTGCTATTTTAGGTTTCTAAATAAGAAGAAAATGTTCCTTTTAATCCCAAGCATATAAATTCTGCTGATGTAAAAATGTGGAACATTTTCTTGAAGATTCTTAAACAGATATTTGTTTAATTTTCAAATAATCCTGTTTTATCCCACAAAAGCCAGTTCAAGTAATAAAACCTCTGAAGTTGGAATATCCAGAGATTTATTTTTACTATATAAGTTTATGGGGCTGTAAAATTATCTTGTATATCAATTTCAGATTACTGAACACCTCTGAACTTAAAACTATATTAGGCTTTAGTTCACAACTTTCCCCCACCACAGTTTTTCACTTATGGGATAAATTTTCAAGGAAGGAAAAAGAAATGACTTTTAGGGATATCCAGAAAGTTTTTGATGTCAAAGACTTTGTTTTAAAATTGTGATGCTGTCCTTGACATATATTTTGTTTAAGAGAAAAGAATGCTGATAAAATTAAGACACTTATGCCTTGGCTTGCATTTGGTAAGTAGGTTAGTGAATTCTGTAGATATTTAATTTAATTCTATTCCTTTACTATTCCTTTACTTCCTCACACACTTTAAGTATTGTGCCATTTACTTGGAAAGCCAAGTTAAGTGAGGTTCAGATTCTTCATAGAGCATGTTTGATAAAGACAGAGGCATAATGAGAATGCAGGATTCTATATGTAATAATGGAAGTTTGTGTGTGGATTGCAGTTAGCACGTAAGAGAGTAGAATGAATGAATATTAAGGAACTATTTAAATTATAGTAAATCATATAGGCTAGAAATCAGGAAGACTTGATTCATATTGTATATATTGAAGGGATGCCAACTAAAAGCTTAGATAGAGATGCACAAATAAATAAGATATAGACCATATAGTATAAGCGATTCTAAGAAAACAGAAGAGTGAATGGGTAATTTAATATATAGCCATAGGCTACATAATGATATTTCACTCAGTGCTAGATTGCATATATGACAGTGATGTAAGACTATATCACCTAGTGACGGAGCCACCTTGAGTTGTGTTGTTGTACTCTGTGATGTTCATTCAACCATTTCATCCTGCAGTGGTGCGTTTCTCAGCACACACTCCTCTCCTTGATCAAAACATGATGAAAGTATGAAAAGTTACATGCTAGAGATATGAGTCAAAACTATAGGAATAATAGTCATGGTGGGATAAGAACGTTAGAGGATACTTCCGATGGGAACACTTTAGCCAGATCTGGAAGGGTGTATGGGAAGAGACAGGACAGTTAAGGAGAGCATGAGCTGAGAGTTATCAGTACAGATCAGCACGTGTAAAGGCCCAGCTATCTAACAAATTAATGGAGTATGATTTAAGGGGATTCAGTGAGTTAACTGAGATAATATTCAGTGCTGGACAAGTAGGGAGAAAGTCATGTAGAAAGAGCCTTGTGTATCATACTAAGATATTCACGTGGTAGAAGGAATCTTTGAAATATTTCAAACATAAGAATAGCATTACCAAAGTTTTATTTATAAAATATCATTCTAAAAACACTGTAGAGAATTTGAAGAAAATAAGATTAGAAGCCAAGAGACAAAATCGAGTTTCATATATGGCTTGATACATGATTATGGATTGGAAATGAAAATGGCATGGATGCAGGTGGGTCACGAGCTATAGAGAAACGGATAGAGTTGCAAAATTAAGAAAGCAGAACAAGGCTTGTGGAAATGATTATAATCCAGAAGGAGACATGTATTTCTTCTTTGTACTATGTGGTACCATTTCCTAAGTGGAAATGATGGTGGAAAAGTGAAAGTGGGAAAAATTTTATCAAGAAGGATATATATTTATATAGTTGAGGCATGTTGTAGTTAAGATGGTTGTGTATTACAAATACTCTAAATATGTTAGTAGGGCCTTTGAAAAATTTAAGTTTGGAATTCAACTAAATTTATGCCCAACGTCTCTCTTGGGGGCCTTTCAATATATGTAGCTATAGTTGAAAAATAAGGATGATTTTCAAATAGTAAATAAAATTAGACAGAAATAGATTCCCCAAATACTGTTATGTAAGGGATAAAATGAGAAACCCAAAATATAGAGAGCACAAAATGATAGGTAATAAGAAACAGGGAACTAGATCTTTCACAAAAGGGACCAAGAGGTGGAAGGAGAGGGAGGGAGAAGGGGAGAGAGGGAAAACACTAAGAGAGTTACATGTATGTACCAACCTCCCGCAATAAATGGAGTCATTGTGCACTGCAAACATGTACTAATAAGATTATGGAACTTACAACTATTAAACAAGCATTCCCTTAAAAAGAGGCCAGATGGGATATCAAGAATGTGTAACCAACGAAACAAGAGAAAAACAGGAAAAGACTGTGTCACATGGTTTGTGTTTAGATGTCCCCCCAAAATCATTTTTTATTTTTATTTTTGCAATTCTTTTTTTTGGCAGTACTGGGGATTGAACTCACGACCCTGCGCTTGCTAGGCAGGCACTTATTCCACTGAGCTATATCCCCAGCCCCCCCACCCCCCCAAATCTTGTGCAGTTTTAGATGGAGCTTTCTCAGAGATGGCTGAATCTAGAGTGTGTGACTGACTCATGGCGTAGTGGTAGGATTAAGGTTGGTGGGACTGAAGTTGAGTGATTGCTAGATCAGTCCACTGACTGGATTTGCATTGCTCTCATCCTGGTAGGCTGAATACAATACACTGTAAAGGACAGAAAGGGGCTTGGTTCCCTCTTTCCTTGCTTGCTTTTGCTGTTTTCTGCTGCCATGTACTGTTGCCCCTCTGCCAAGCCACCCTGCCGTGGAGCCAGCTAACTATGGACTAAAACCTCTGCAAACTGTCAGTTAAATAAACCTTTCCCCCATGTTGTGGTTTGTGTCTGGATGTCCCCCAGAAGCCTCATGTGATCATAGGGGTGGACTTTTCAGAGGAGGCAGAATCTGGAGTTTATGATTGGCTCATTTCCTAGTGCTGGGATTGGAGGAATGAGTGCTACACCCGCCCTAGGGCAGGTAGCATGAATATAATATAAGGGAGGGAAAGAGGCTTGCTTTTCCCCCTTTTACTCTTGCCAATTTTGGTATCTTCCACTCTCATAAATGGTTTCCCCTCAGCCACAGCACCCTGCATTAGAGCCAGTTAATTATGGACTGAAGTCTCCATGAACTATGAGCCAAGTAAATCTTTCCTCCTTAACTTTGGGGGTTGGGTATTTTGTCTCAGCAAAGAGAGAAAGGTAAGTAAGTAAGTAAGGAACTAGAAGTAACGAAGACACCTTTTAACACGGCGAGTCAGATATTTTGTTTCAGCAATGAGAGAAAAGTAACTAAGACAAATGGTATTACAGAAACCAGGTGGAAATTCCAAAATGATGACATGGCCAGTATTACTAAGTGCTACAGAGAGGCCAAGGGACAGTAAAAAGAAAAAAAAAGATACCAGTAACTTTTATAGCTAATTGGACTGAAGAGAAATGCATGACTCATTTTGATGACATGCCGGAACTGTGTGAGGATTAAAGTAAGAGGGGTACTGTGTGTTACTCATACTAAAGACTACCCTCTCAAGGTCACAGAGGCGAGGGGAGAGTGAAGGGCAAGCGCTTTTCAAAGCTCAGAGTTCATGAGAGGACAGGGAACACTGGCCACGGCAGTTGTGGGGAATGTTTGAAGTGCCTAGCAAAAACTAGGAGCTCACTGAGTTCATTTGTTGAATGAATGTGCAGAAGAGCAGGAAAGACTTGAGAACATCTACTTATTAAAAGAAAGTAATTGAGTACAGCTGGTGGCTTCCCCTCTGGGAGAGCAAATGTCAACAAAGCCTGGGGCTGGGAAGATGTGGCTTTAAGGAGGAGAAGCACTGAGACTAACCAGGTAACATGCACCTCAAAATGAGGACTCTACACTTCCAGAAGTGTGTAAATAAGATGCTCAGTAATGCCAGGAAATTTCAGTTGCTCTCTGCTAGGCCGTCCATCGATACAGAGACCTCTTCAAATACCTGTGTGTGATTGAGTAAAAAGAGCTGAATTATTCAAAATGATGGCCTAAATTTTACACCTGACATGCCGAGGAGTACCGGTTTTCATTCACTGTGTTTCACCAGTCTCAGTGTTAATCATGCTGACTGTTCTTTCAGTGCCCTACTGAGGTCAGTTAGTGCCTCCATTAACCCTAATGGAGAAAGTCCGTCTCAGCAAGAAATGTACTTAGTGAGGAATTGAGAAACCCAATTTAGGCTTATAGCAGTTCAACCTAGGGTTCTCTTTCAGGGCTTCGTCATTGTTTCTATAGATAAAAAATACCAAGACTGACTGAAAAAAAGACATATAAGCCCAAGTGTTGGGCAGCTAAAGTATAATTATTATGTAAAATCCTGCATCTCTCCTTTGATAGCTGAGGTTGAGCTCACAGTGCATAGATTCATGATAGAGAGTATGATGACAAGCTAAATGATTTATTTTATTCCTACAAGCCTGTCGAGTTTTCCTTTTCTTTCTTTTGTTTCCTTTCCTTTTTTGCTTTTTTCCTCTATCTTCTTTTCAAACTAGTAGTCAGGTAAGTGAGGTCACTTACACATCTGCAGGTTTGGATTCAATCTTTATTTAATGTTTTATGAAATTTTCATGTCAGTTTTGATTTTTTAAAAACACTATACTATCATATTATTTATCTTTGTAAGAGGGTTTCTATGGATATACCTTTTAAATTTTGTGCCCTAGTGAAATGTCTCACTTGGGTCACTTTATTCCCTAAGGTGGAAACCAGAGTATATTCATCAAATCTTTGTTTTCCTTTTTATAGCAGCTTCTTTAGAATCACCAGGCAGCCTCTGTGTTTTAGAGTAAGAACTGGATAACAACCTCAAATGTAGATCCTACTTTTGGAAATTTTCAGATGCTATTTGAATCAGAGTCTGGTGAATTTACAATAAGTGATCAGCTGGATAATTTTGGTAAAGGTAAAACACTGCAAAACAACAACAACAACAACAACAACAACAAGAAAGCTCTCCAATAAACAACCTAACAGTGTTTAGGGGACTAGAAATAAAAAGCACATACGATTTCCAAGGTAGTAGGAGGAAGGAGATAATAGAGATCGCAGCCAAGGCAAGTGAAATAGCAGGAAAACAATGGACAAGACAATAATACTAAGCTTCTAAAAAAGATAAGCGAAAGTAGAATTGTCAAGTTCATGTACAGCCACAGAAAGACCTGGACAAGTGAAAGCGACCGTGAGCAAGAAGAACAAAGGTGAAGGCAACAAGCCACCTGGTTTGCTGCAATATAAAACTACCATAATCAAAACAGCATTATGTTGGCACTGAAATATACACAGACTAATTGGAAACAATGGATAGCCAAGAAATAATACACATTTTTATGGTCAATTGATTTTTGAAAGTTACCAAAAACACATAAAAGGAAAGGATAGTCTTTTCAAAAAATGTTGCTAGGGATAGGGGAAATTTCCATGAAATTTGTCTGAGCAGTTTTTTTTTTTATGACCCTACAAGAACCTAGAGCAAAAGCAAAATTAGATAAATGATGTTTTATCAAACTAAAAAGCTTCTCCACAGTAAAGGAAATAATCACCGGAGTAGAGACATCCCTGTGGAAAGGGAAAGAATATTTTCAAGCCATAACTGATAGGTTAATGTCTAAAATGTATAAGAAATGGAATAGCAAGAAAACAATAGACCAGTTTTAAAAAAATAGACAATGGACACAGATATATCTCAAGAGAAGTGGCTAACCATAATGAGATGTCACCTTACACTTGTTAGGATGGCTACTATAAAAAAATAAGAGATTACAAGTTTAAAACCTGGGTGTGGTGGTGACCGCTGTATCCCAGCACTTGGAGAGGCTGAGATAGGAGCTCTGCCAATGAGTGCAAAGCCAGTGTACAGTATATAGTGAGTTAAAGCCCATAGTGAATTACAGAGGAAGAGCCTGTAGAGATAGAGATAGAGAGATAGAAATAGAGATGGAGATAGAGAGAGAGAGATAGAGGAAGAGTGAGGAGTAGTAAGAGAGAGAAGAAATTTAGCAAAGATGATGAAGAAAACATATGATTGGTTAGAATGTAAATTAATATAGTCACTATAAAAACACTATGAAGGTTGCTCAAAAAACCCCCTAAAATACATCTACAAAATCATCCAGTTATCTCATCACTGAGTGTGTATTCAAAGCAAATGAAATCAGTATATCTTCAGAGCCCAATGCAACATTATTTACAATATCCAATTGTCTTGGTTACTTTTCTCTCCTTGCTGAGACAAAATACCCAATACCCAAATGAAGGAAGGAAAGGTTTATTTAGCTTATAGTTTGTGAAGGTTTCAGTCCATACTTGGCTGGTTCTGAGGCAGAGTGGCACAAGGGAGAGGGCAAATGTTCATGGCAGCAGAGCACAGCAAATACAACCAACAAAAGGGAGGAATAGCTGCAAGCAGCCTCTTTTTCTCCCTTATCTTGTAAATAGTTTACCCCCACCCAGGGGGCGTGTAGCACTCACAGAATCTCCCTGCCTTCCTGTTCCACAGGTTCGGAATGAATACAAATAAGCACCCCAGCCCCCTTCTGAGTCACACAGTTAACCTTTTAAACTTCCCAAATTAACACAATAAACAACATCCCAGAAGGGTAAGGGCATGTCCTTTTTACAACTGCTGAGTTACTTAGCCAAAGCTCTAGACTCCCCAAGTTGACACAATGTATCAACCATAACACCAATATACAGAATGGACTTAAAAGGTTAACCAGTGCATGAGTGGATAAAAAGTGTGATATATACACTCAGTGGAATATTACTGGATCAGAAAGAGAAGGAGATATAAGTGAAATGAACTAAACCAGGCACAGAAAAACAAATACTATGAAGTCATTTATTCATGGAATAGTCAAGGGCTGAAATTATAGAAGGAATGTAGTATAGAAGTTATCTAGGGCTGGATTTGGACTTGTGGTGGAATTTGGGAAAATATTTGTCAAAGAATACAAAAATTGAGTTAGGAAGAACAAGTACACCATATGTAATATACAACATTTTGTGTATTTAATAATAGTGTATTATTTTCTTGAAAAGTACTAAATGTTCTCACCATCAAATATAGCGACTATGTGAGGAAAGGAGTATATGGAATGGCTATATTGTATTATGCTACTACTGTCTGCCACAAACCATAGCTGTTACCTAATTACAAGCACATGCAGTACCAACTTGTCAGTCTGACAAATGATCTCATTTCTCTTGGGAAAATAGCTAGGTGTCAACTTGTTGGATCATGTGACTAATGACTAGAAGAAGCTTCCAAATTTTTTGCTAGAATGTTGCATCATTTTCCTTCCTACTAGAAATGATAAGTTTTAATGGTGCTGGATGTTGGCTAGCACTTTGTGTTGCTTATATTATTTTCAATAATATTTTCATCATTCTAGTAAATGTGTAGGGGTGTCTTATTGTGATCTTAATTCTAATTTTTTTAGCTGCAGAGAGGTATGGTTTCCTACTACTAAGAAAACGAATAATACTGTTGAAGATTGAACTAGGGCAATCTGAAAACTTTTGACATGATTCTTCTAACATCATCTAACACATTATCCAAAAGGAATATATATCACTATTAGCAAGAAAATAACTAGCTTGCTCTTTATGAGTAGAAGTACCACTTAAAAAGATAAATGTTACACTTCTTAATTTCTCTGAAGTCAGTTTTATAATTTAAAGTTTCAAACTGTAATAGATATTTACTTGGTTGATGGTTTTGTTCCCTAAGAAAGAGTAAGTTAGAACTAACAGAAATTTGCTTACTCCATTTTCATTATGAGCAGTAATTTATATGCATTATTATAGACTTCAAATACTGCCATGTACTAGGGTACATAAAAAGTAATTGAAAAATTAATTATTGACTTTTATTTTTCTTTTAGTAATCAAATCACAAAGTAATCCTTTGTGATTTTTAAGTGTGCTTGGCTTAAAGTATGTATTGCCTGCCTAGGAATTTAGCTTTTATCATACTTCAAAACACTTTGAATAAATGGTAAGTACTTTTGAAATACTTTCTGGTCCATATTCTGGTGGCTAGAGACAGGTAATAAGTTACCTGTGTGTGTCAAGTGCAGGTCTGGTGTATATTTTTATGAGCTATTTTGATAAATGATCCAATTCACTGTACTTTACTGATTTTTTTCGTAGTATATAAAATGTATTAGCTATTATTTTTCCTGATGGAGGAACTGATACTTGTAAGTGGATTAATAAGATATATATATTTGGTAATTGATATCCTCCAAATACCTTTTGCCCAAATTAGAGACATAGATAAGTGTATTTGCTTGAAGATGTACACATTACCAAGTTTTGTCCATTGAATGTTGCCTATGTACACTACAGTCCTACATACTCCCAGTAGACAATTTCAATGATTTAAACAAAGAAAATGGAATGGTGATACTAAATTCTCAGATTAAACCTTAATATCTTCTGAGACAATGATGGTACTGCACTAAGGACTGATGCTGGACTGATGCTAGTTACACACAGCCACTGGTCTGCAATGACAAATGTAGAGATGTTCAGAACACATATTTTGAAATTTTTAAAGCAATTTGACATTTTCATGGCTTCCAGGCACTATACAAAATCTCAGTCCACGATGACTTGGAGTGGGATGGGAGTGAAGGGGGAGGAATGGGACCTTTCAATTTAGATACTTTCCAAAGTTCTGATGTGTAACAGTAGCCTTTCTCCATGTTCTCTGACTTTGAAATATAACCCCACTGAGGTTTTGCCACATATCAGATACTATGTTAAGTATGTTACAGTATATTTTAATTATCCTCCCCCCCCTTTTCCTACTACAAGCCCTAGTTAGATCCATTTTACAGGTTAGAAATCTAAAGTTCAGAGAATTACCTGGCTTAAGATCACAGAGCTGGTAGATACACATCAAAAGGAATAAGGAGTAAAGTAGTTTTTGATAAACTGATAAGTTTTGAGAGTAGTTCACACCAATTTCAGCTATTGGTTCTGCAACTGCAGGCTGTAAGTGGAGTATGTACATTATAGTACTTGTTGGGAGATGTATATGTAACTTTGGACTATGGAAGGATGAGTGGGTAACTAACCTGGGTAAACCACAGCCTTCCTAATTTAGGAATAAAAGTTGTCTTTCCTTTCCCCAGAGAGAACTTCCAGATATGTATTTCCACAGGAAGAATATAAATCTCAAGTGGTCAGAGAGGAGAATCCTTGCTTGTGATTTGTACAATTTCTTTTTTCCCTGAGGCTCTGTAGGGTGAAACAATCACTGCTGGATTTTTCTGTCCTTTCCCATCTTGTGTCCCTTTGCTGGATCCTTATGAAGGCATAATTGTCAGTGGTGTTTGCAATGACCAAAAGTTCAGAGCAGATGCCACAGTGAGGTGGTAATGATGAAATCAAGGGCAAGACTGGGGGAAAGAGAACCCTGACTATAGAGGAGGGATCAGCAGGAAGCTAACTAAAGCTAAGTAACTAATTGCTTTGGTCTAAGACCCAGATGTCACTGCACTTATGACTGGTTATTTATTAATGAAACCACTTGAAACCTTTCTACAAGTTCACCAAATCAATCAATGGCAAGTTTATACATACACACATGCATGCATACATACATATCATTTAAAAAGAGTATGCTGGTTGTGCAAGATTGAAGGGATCTCTTTATCTGGCTTCTACAAAACAAATGAACATATGTTTTGTATCTTCAATGCCTAGAGTACATCTCTGCATTCCATTTATTACCTACAGGGCTGTGTTGTCTCAAAGCTGAAAGTTTGTATACTTTCCCATTTGTAGGCATATTAAAACATGTAAAATAGGTATAGATAAATCCATTCAAATTTTAAAATCATTTCCATTATTGTCATGATAATTTTTTTGTCTTTTTGAGACAGGGTCTTGCTCTTTGGTTCAGGCTGGGCTTGAACTTGCTTTGTTCCTCAGGCTGGCCTCAGACTCAGAGCACTCCTCCTACCTTAGCCTCCAATTGCTGGGATTGCGAGCATGTGCCACCACACCTGGCCCAATAAAGATTTCTTTAAAAGAAAAAAATATATAATTTTACCCATGTACATATATGTAATCATATCACAAAATTTTTGTAGGTTACAAAACCTTTTTAAAATTCCCTTGTCTTCTGACTTTTCCTCACTCTTCCCCCTTTCCCTACATGCATAATATTTTCACCAATGCCTTCTCTTAGCCAACAAGGTAACCCACGGACACAAATTGATTATCTTTTACTTTTTCATCACATGCATGTAATCACAAGCAGTCTCAGAAAATTGTTGCTTGGCTTTACAAAAGCAAGTCTACATTATGATACATTTTTAAATCTTGCCTCTTTCATAAAATAGTACCCTTTTGGAATCTTTCCAAGTCAGCAGCTGTACATCTAATTTGTTCCATGATAGATGAGCAATAACCTAACTTTCTGCATTGTAGTTGCTCTGTTTCTTTTTTCTTTGTTGTGTGCAATCCTGTAATAAATATCACTTTATATTTATCATTATGTACTTATGATTTATTTCTATATGATAGATTTCAGAGGAGAAATCACTGGCCAAAAAAGCACATACATTGTTAGTCTCAATTGCTGTTATCAAATAACATTCCAAAAGCCTGTAATGGTACGCATTTGCTCAGGCGATCAATGAGGGTGTGCCTATTCAACCCATTTCTGCTTTGAGTCGTTGCTGTGAATAGTGTGGGGAAAATACATCTGTCATGTTGTCTCAAATCTTCTGGGCTTTATCTTGGATTTAGTCTGGGCCTGGAATGGATATTACCTGCAGGTGTGAAATAATTTCAAATTGATTATCTTCTAACTACAAATGCCTGCTGCTGTCTTCCTTTTCTGCCCCCAGTTCTTCAGTGCTTTGGATGATGGTGTTTTCTTGACTTGCGGTTGTGTGAAAGAACAACTAAGAATGTGGGACATACTCTTTCTCGTTAATGTTCCAGACTCCGTTTTCTGGAGCAGACAATTCTGGGAGATGTTCCTTCCCTTTTCAGGATATCTTAATGGACGTGACTCTCCGTTGCCCACAGGGTTGATCTTTATAACAAAAGAGATCCCTTTCATCACCTTTTTCTCCTGCCTCATGCTCCTCACTCCCTCACTCGGGCTCACTGGGGTTATCGTCCAGGAAGCCACTTACAGATCCTTCCGCGGCCTCCTAGAGAAGAAGCTCAAGCACAGAGCATTCTTTCCTGAATTTCCTGTCTGATGGCTGCAAAGTGGTACAAAGTGTTGATTTATTTTTAGTTTTTCCAATTATTATTGGGTGATCACCTGTTCCTAGGCTTTACTCTCCAAGCTGTTCTCCGGTGCTCTGAATTCTCCCTCTAACCATTGACTTGTTTGTCTATCGGGGTTTTTGTGCAATTTTGAAATTTTGAGATCTCTTTGAGTCTGTTCTTTTCATTAGTGTTTCTCATAAATATTAATTAATATACACTTATTAAGTAATTAATATTATTTCTTTTTCTAATGAACTTTTTAAAATTTCAATATATTTAGTTTTTAACAGATACATAAACACATGAAATTGTACTTTTTATGGGGTATCAGGCACATATTTGTCATCTTAGACTTTAGTATCTTTTGAACTACAAAATAAAATTTTTAGGGCTGGGGATATAGCTCAGTGGAATAAGCGCTTGCCTAGCAAGCGCAAGGTCCTGAGTTCGATCCCCAGTACCGCAAAAAAAAAAAAATAAAATAAAATAAAAAATTTATATTGTTTTACATATATATATACCTATATATATCTCTCTATATGTATCTTTTCTCTTATGGAACCTGACTTTCTAGTTTGGCTTAAAATAGCTCCTCTATTACTCTCATAATCTACACAAATCTTTTTTAGTTATATAAGTTTTGAGTTACAACATGATACTTAGTTATACATATGTACAAAATGATAACCAGTCAAACTAGCATGTCCTTCATTTCCTAGAGTTACTGCTGTCTCTTTTTATTTTGTAGAGTATCTGAAACTTATTCCCTTATCAAATTCCCAACCTGTAATACAATGTTAACTATGATTCTCATGCTGTACATTAGATCTTTGGATTTATTCATCCTACATAAGTACATCATTGTGTGTTTTGATGTACATCTCCACCCCCACTCAAACACTGGTGATATGTTTTACTTTTTATTTCTTGTACTCATTTTTATGTTTTGAGTTCTCATGTATATGAGATTATGCAGAATTTTTCTTCTTGTATCTGGCATATTTCACTTAACATAAAGTCTCTGGGTTTATCTATACTGTTTCAGAAAGCTGGATCTTCTTTGTAAAAGCTCGTGTGTGTGTGTGTGTGTGTGTGTGTGTGCATGCATGCGCACATGTGTGTATTTCTATCAACTTCCTTATCTATTCATCTTTTGACAGACACCTTAGATTTTCCCATTTCTTGGCTATGGTGAATAATACGGAGACAAGCATGGGAGGGGAGACATCTTTACAAGGTGGTGATTGCATTTCTTTTCAGTATATCAGAAATACCAGGATTCCTGGGTCATGCAGTAGTTTTAATTTCTTTAGGTGCCTCCATGTTGGTTTCAACAAGGTTGTATCACTCCATTCTCTTATCAACACTGTATAATGATGCCTTTTGCCCACACACTTGCCAATACTTGTGTTATGGTTGATACATGGTGTCAACTTGGGGAGTCTAGAGATTTGGCTAAGTAACTCAGCAGTTGTAAATCTTGGGGTAAAAAGGACATGCCCTTACCCTTCTGGGGTGTTGTTTATTGTGTTAATTTGTGAAGTTTAAAAGGTTGACTATGTGACTCAGAAGGGGGCTGGGGTGCTTATTTGTATTCATCCTGAACCTGTGGAAGAGGAGGGCAAGGAGTTTCTGTGAGTGCTACATGTTCCCTGGGTGGGGGTAGGCTGTTTACAATGTAAGGGAAGAGAGGAGGCTGCTTGCAGCCATTCTTCCCTTTTGCTCTGGTTGTTTTTCCTGTGCTCTGCTGCCCTGAAGTTTGCCCTCTGCCATGTGCCACTCTGCCTCTGAACCAGCCAAGTATGGACTGAAACCTCCACAAACTGTAAGCTAAATAAACCTTTCCTTTCTTCATTTTGGGTGTTGGGTATTTTGTCTCAGCAATGAGAGAAAAATAACCAAGACAACCTGTTATGCCTTTTCTGTTGGATAATTGGCATCCTGACTGGTGTGAGGGGATAATCTCATAGTTGTTAGACTTATAACTTCCTGATCATTAATGATAGTCAGAATCTTTTAATATACCTCCTGGCCATTTTCATATCTTTGGAAACAAATATAGTCAGATTATCTGCCCATTTTTAATTGGGGTTATCCTTGCTTCCCTCCCTCTTTCCTCTTTGTGCTATTCTTATGTATTTTGGATATGAATTCCTCATTAGATACATAGTTCAGATATATTTAATCCCAGTCTATAGGGTACCTTTTCATTCTGTTCACTGTTTTATTTGCTGTGCAAAAAGCATTTCACTTTGATATGGTCCCACTTGTTTATTCAGTGTTTTTGTTGCCTATTCTTTGGAGTCATATCCAAAAACATCATCGCCCACACCAGTGACATAAAGTTCTTTTCCCCTGTTTTTTTCTAGTAGCTTTATAATTTTGAGTCTTCAATTTAAGTATTTAATCCATTTTGAGTGGATATTTTTTGTCTAATAAGGATGTGATTTTGTTCTTTTGCATGTGGGTGTCAACTTTCCCAGCATATTTATCCTTTCCTCATATGTCTTCTTGGTGTCTTTGTTGAACATTAGTTGACCATATATGCTTGTATTTATTTCCGAGAATTCCATTCTTTTCCATTGACCCTTGTTTTCCTGAAAATAAGATAATCAGAAAATAGTCAGCCTCAAAATTAGAGATCAAAAATGCCATCTCCAGTCAGCCTATTCTTTAACTGTCACTACACTGTAAGTTTGTTCTCTTTATTTTCTGTTGGCTTCTGAAAGTGGAGTCCTGAGGTCCTTTGCTATTATTTTATCTCTCTCTTCAGATCTACTAATGTTTTATGTGTCTAGGTACCTAGATATTGGATGCATGTATAATCATAATTGTCTTTTGGATGAATTGACTCCTTTATATTATATAATTAACTTCTTGTCTCATTTTATAATTTTCTGCTTAAAGTGCATTTTAAACTAACATAAGTATAGCTTTTCCAGTTCTCTCTTGGTTTTCATTCCCACAGAATTCCTCTCCTATTCCCTGACTTTCGGACTGTGTACACCCTTATTGGTGAAATGATTATTTTGTAGAAAGCTTATATTTAGTTTATTAGTTTTTATTTACTTGGCTACTTTTTTGTCTTTTTGTCAGGAAGTTTATTTTTAAAGTATTATTGGTAAGAACTTAGGCTCAATACTTGTTTTTAAATTCTTTTTTCATTTCTATACTTATTTAAATCAGATTGGTCTGTCATAAAATTTCTTCCTGGGAGGCAATTATAAGAGATCAACAATCTGTATACTAACTTTTAAATTTTTTATTTTATGGAAAAAAGTAAAACAAAATTTCATAACAAAATAATAGGAGAATAGCAATAAAAGTACATTGAGTATTATTATCTTTAAGGGAGTTACTCAGAGTGCAAGGTATGGGCACAAAAATTCTCCAAATGATATAAGCACAGGCATTTCTTTTCAATGAACTAAGAGAAACTGTAGTATAACCATCTTGTATTTTGGATTTTTCCCTTCTCTCATTTCTTCTTTTCCCCATCCTAGTCCTATTTCCTTTTGAATAATTTCTGTCCATTTCACCATATGTCTTGTACATTTTGGACCTTATTTGCTCTTTCAGATTCTCCCACCATGGAGACAATACAATGTTAACACATGTGAGTCTGATTTATTTCACTTATAAGTATGGTCTCTAGTTGTATCCTTTCACCTATAAAGGTCTAAAGTTTATTATTTTTTATGGCTGAGTAGTATTCCATTGCATGAAAACACCACATATTTTTGTCCATTCTTCAGTTGATGGATATTTTTGGGTTGTTTCCAAGATTTAACTAGTACAAATCGTGCTGCTGTAAACATGGGTGCACTTATATTACTGTGGCTTGATGTTGTTCGTGTTTCCAGGAAGATACCCAGAAGAAGAATAACTGCATCAAATGAGGCCTCTAACCCTAGTTTTTACAGGAGTCTCCATTCTGCTTTCTGTAGTAGTTGCACCATTTCTACTACGAACAATGGAGAAGGGCTCCTTTTTTCCCACAGCCCCACCAGCATTTCTTATTGTTTGATTTCTTGACAATAGCCATTCTTTCAGGAGTCAGATGGAATCTGTGTTGTTTAAATTTACATCTCTCAAATGACCAGTAATGTTGAACTTTTTCATATTTTTGTCTTTTATGTTTCTTTATCTGAGAAGTGTGTATTGATCTGAGATGGCAATTTTTTGATTGGGTCTTTGTATTTGGGGGACCTGATTTTTTTCAAATCTTTATTTGTTTTAGATATAAGTTCTTTATCTAAGGGACAACAGGCTAAAATTTTTTCCCACTCTGTGGGTTGTCTTTTCACTCTGTTGGTGATTTCTTTTGATGTGCATAAGTTCTTTAATGAGATGAAGTACCAGTTATTGATTCTTTGAAGTATGTTCCACGTAGCCTGGTTGGTTCATGAGCTCTCTGCCTACACGTAGGTCTTCAAGATTTCCACCTACTTTCTTATCCAGTACATCTAGTGATTTTGTTTTAATATTTAGATTTTTATTTTAGTTCAGTGTATGATAATAGACATGGGTCTAATTTTAGTCTTCAGCATGTGGAAAGTCAGTTTTTCCAGTACCACTTATTGAAGAAATAATCTTTCCTCTAGTGGACATTTGGCTTCTTTGTCAAAGATAAGGTGGCTGAGTGTGTTTGTAGTTGTGTCTGCATCTTCTGTTATGTTCCATTGATCTTCAGGTCTTTCTTTCTTCCAGCACCATGTTGATTTTACTGCAGTAGCTTTGTAGCACAATTCCAAGTCAGGGACTGTTATATCCCCTGCCTTGTCTTTGTTGCCCAAGATTGCTTTTGCTATTCTATGTCTCTTCTGTTTCCAAATAAATTTTAAGAATGTTTCTTCTAGTTCTGTGAGATATACAAATGGTATTTTTTATTGTGATTGCATTAAATCTGTATAACAATTTTGGGAGTATGGCTATTTTCACTGTGCTGGTTCTTCCTAGTCATAAGCAAGGAATATCTTTCCATTTTTGATATCTTCTTCCATCTCCTTTGTCAGAGAGCTGTTTTTCAGTGTATAGACCTTTTACTTCCTGTGTTAGATGGATTCCTATGTATTTTTTTGGATGCTATTGGGTATGGTTTCAGTAATTTTTCTCTCAGTGAATTAGTTTTTTGTGTACAGGAATGCTATTGATTTTTGAGTACTGACCTCATATTCAGATACACTACTGAATTTGATAGTTAAATTACAGGTTTTTTGGTGGAGTTTTTGTAGCCTTTTATGTTGAGTATCATGTCATCTGCAAATAAATATAATTTATCTTTTTTCTTTCTTATGCTTATCCTTTTTATTTATTTCTCTTGTCCAACTGCTCTGGCTGTTATTTGAAGAACTGTCATGAATGGGAGTAGTGATAGTGCACGTCCTTGTCTTGCTCCTGATTTTAGAAGGAAACTTTCAGTTTTTGACTATTTAGTCCAATAGGAGCTGTTGGTTTGTCATAGATGGCTTTTATTACATTGAGATAAAGTCTCTTTATTCCAGTTTTCCATAGAATGTTTATCATGAACAAGTGTTGAAGTTTGTCAAGTGCTTTTTCTGAATCTATTGAGATGACCATGTGTTTTTTGTCTTTGGCTCGGTTAATATGGTGTATTATACTTATCGATTTGTGTGTTGAACCATACCTGCATCCCTGGAATGAATCCAACTTGGTCATGATGTATATAACCTTCTTGGTGATCTGTTGCATTCTATTTGTCAGTATGTTATGGGGATTTTTTTCACTGTGTTCATTTGGGAGATTAGTTGGTTGTTTTCTTTCTTGTTTCGGTTTTTTTCCTGTTTGGTGTCAGGGAGATGCTTGCTTCCAGAAATAATTTTGAAGGTATTGCTTTCCTTCCAATTTCATTAAGGAGTTTCACAGTTAGCAGCATAAGTTCTGTGAATTTTTTTTTGTGGAATTCGGCAGTAAACTCATCAGGCCCTGGGCTTTTTTTTCTTGACAAGGTTTTAATTACATTTTCAATTTCACTGACTGATATCAGATTATTTAGAATTTTTATATCCCCTTGATTCAGTTTTGGCAGTTCATATATGTCAAGGGATCTTTCCCTTTCTTTTTGTGTTTTTCAATTTATTAGAGCACAGGTTCTCAAAACAGATATAGTTGAGCTTCTGAATTTCTGTAGCACCCATTTTCAGTTCCCCTTTTTTGTTTCTATTTACTTGAAATTAAGTATTTTCTTTCCTCTTTTTGATGAGGTTAGCTAGGGTTTATCAATTTTATTTACTGTTTCAAAGAACCAACTCTTTGATTCATTGATTGTTGGTATTGTTCTTAGTCTCAATTGCTTTAATTTTTTTATCTTGTCTTTATAAACTCTTTCCCTGTGTGGACATTGGATTTGACTTGCTCTTCTTTTTCTAGAAACTTAAGGTGCAACATTAAGTTGTTTATTTGTGCTTGTTCTGTTTTCTTGATGTAGGAATTTACTGCTTTTAATTTCCCCCTGAGGACTGCTGTCATTGTGTCCCATAAGTTCCAGAAAGTTGTATCTGCATATTCATTTGAGTGCAAATATTGTTTAATGTCTTTTTAAATTTCATCAGTGACCCATTGATTGTTTAGGGAGGTGTTATTTAAGTTTCATATGTTTGTGGAGTTTTTATGATTTATTTTGTCAATAATTTCCTATTTCATTGCACTGTGATCTGATAGTATTCATGGTATAATTCAATTCCTTTGCATTTACTTAAGCATATTCTGTGGGCTAGTATATGGTCTATTTTGCAGAACTTCCTGTGTGCAGCTTAGAAGAATGTATATTCTAATATTGTTGGGTGGAACACTCTGTAAACACCTACTAAGTCCATTTATTCTCAGCTTTGTTTCACTTATGATATATCTTTGCTGATTTTTTGTCTGTTTGATCCATCTCTTTGTGACAATGGGGTTATTAGATCCCTCATTACAATTGTGTTATTGGTTATTTCATTTTTTATGTCTATTAATATTTGTCTCATGTAGTGGGGTGCTCCCATATTTGGTGCATATGTATTTATGATCATCTCTTCCTCTTGAAGTTTTCCCTTAGCAAGTATGTATTGATTTTTTAAATCTCTTTTGATTATTCTTGGTCTGAAGTTCACATTTTATGCATTGCTATTTTTGGGGGGTGTTCTTATTCTATGGAGTATTGTTTTCCATCCTTTGACTTTCAGACTATGAGTTTCTTTTTGAGTTAAATGTGTTTCTTTTATACAATATTTTTGGATTTTGTTTGCTGATCCATTCTGCCAGTCTTTAGATTAGTGAATTGAGATCATTTACATGGATGGTTATAACTGATATGTATTAGCTTATCTTATCTTTGTCATATTATTTTTCTGCTATTGCTTCCCTAATTTCTTTGTCTGTTTAATTGCTTGCCCTGCCTGGTGTTTTCTTTCTGTTGTTCTTCTTAGAATTTTACTCATTTTAACTCTCTAGAATATCTTTCAGCATTCTTTGTTGTGTAGATTTGGTGGTCATGAATTTCTTTAGTTGTTCTTTGTCATGGAAGTGTCTTATTTCTCCATTAATTTTGAAAGATAGTTTTACAGAGTACATCAATCTGGGTTGGAAGTTGTTTTCTTTCTGGACTTGAAATGCTTCACTTCAAGCTCTCCTTGACTTAAGAGTTTGTTTTGTGAAGTCTGCCATGATTCTGATGGCTTTCCTTTGTAGGTGACCTATTTCTTTTCTCTAGCAGCTTTTAATATTCTGTTCTTGTGCTGAATTTCTTGGATTTTGATTATTATATGCCTGGGTGTGTATTTATTTTGGTCATGAATATTTGTGGTTCTATGTGGTTCATTTACCTGTATATTTGACTCTGTTACCTTATTTGGGAAATTTTCTGCTTTTCCTTCTGTGAATAATCTTTTTATATCATTTGTGTTGAGTCCTACTTTTTCATTAACACCTATCAGTCTTATATTGTTTTCTTTGCATCATCTTGCAACTGTTATTCTTTTTGTCCCGATCCATTATTCTTTTTCAGAGATCTTTCCTTTTGTGATGTCTAGCTGTAATCCTGTCTTCCAGTTCTAATATCCTATCTTCATTTTCCTTCAAGCAGTTATGCAAGCTTTCAATGGAATTTTTAATTTCCTAGATATCTGTTTAAATCTATTTCATGCATTCTATTTCTTTCCAATATGAGGCATTCTTGGCTTCTGTTACTTTTCTATGTTACTCTGTTTTATTTATCTATGTCTACTTTAGATTTTCTGAAAAATTCCTTCATTATGGTTGTCATTTCTTTTTCTACCTGATAGATTATTTCTGATCTGATTTCTTCTATAGACTCATGGATTTTTTCTTTACTTTGAGTGCTATCATTCCAGAAATTTCAGGTGTATCTTCCATTTTCCTCTACCTTGTCTCCTGGAATTCTGGCTGAGCTGGAGGTCTGAGCTTGCATTTTGCTTCTGTGTCTTGTCATTTAAAAATATTTTGTTTTCTGTGTTGATTCTTATATGTTTTAGTAGTATGTAGCTTCATAAGTAGTATCAGGGTCTTCCTAGGCAATGACTTCTTCAGGAATGTTTTTTGCATGTAGGAAGTTCTTGGTCTGTGTGTGTTCCAAGATCCTACCTTCCCAGTTGATTAGGAGTGAGATGTTGGTAACTGTTGGCTCAGTCCCTAGTCCTTTGGTGTTTGGGTGTGGTGAGGTTATTAACTCTGAGCTTCCCAGTATTGTTAGAAAGGGGAGAACAACTGATAATGGCAGATATGACATCCTAGCTAAAATGGTATAATTAGCAATAAGAATAGCATCAAGCACAGTTTGGAAACTGACAGGCTGTGGTAACCATTAATTTTGTACCTTAAATCGTAGGAACAAAATCTATAGTTATATAACAGGACCAAATGTCAATTAGGAACTTGTATGTTCCTAATTTGTTTCTCCTTAGTAGGGTGGTTTAACTCTATGTTGGGGAAATTTTAGAAGGACAGTGGCTAAAACAGAGGTAATTATAATGAAATAAAATAGAAGCAAGGCTGGAGGACAAAGGATGATCATATTAGCTTTGGGAAACTAGAGAAGAGGGCAGAAGAGAAAGACTGAAGGAGTAAGCAAAGGATTACTGAAGTTAACCAGAAAAACTAGAGGGACTATCTGCTTCTATGAAAATATGATTAAATCTAGAGAGGGGCAAATAATATGAATAGATTAGACAAAAATATGGTTAAAAGACAAGGGAAAGAAAACAAACCAGCAAAGAAAGAAGACAAGTAAAATAAAACATAATAAAAAACAAAATTCTTCTGGTGTCCAAGAGCCCAAAACTACTGGATAGTGCCATCAAGACTGTAGTAGAGCTTTTGGTGGGTGTAAAGCTGACCTTGGCCTCCAGAAATGGGGGTCTGGGGCCAGAGTGTTCAGCCAGTACTTGTATGTACCTTTGTGACCTTGACCTTCCCATTCCTTACCACGTTTCTCTCCTCTCAGTGTCTCTCTTCTTATTACTTTCAGACAGAGATTGGGCTGCTTCCAGTCCCATGCATTGTTGACCCCGTGCTAGTCCTTGCTCATCTTTCTGTATTCCTCTTCTGATGGCAAATCTCTGCCCTTTCAGGTCATGGGTTACAGGGTGGGGTGGGATGCTCTGATGTGGTCCTCTGCTGCTATCATTGCATACAAGGCTGCTCAGTCCCAAATCTTACACCTCTCCTGAGAGGGGACTGCTTACTTTCCACTCAATACTTCACAAGGCGTGCTGCCTCTGCCACCTACCTCCACTCGAGTCTGTTACTTTGTCCAGTGAAGTGGGGTGGGGTACTGTGGGATGCCTGTCTGTTCCTTCCTTGGGCATGAAGGCAGCCCCAGGCAACACATCCCCTGGTGTAAAGCTATTTAATTTCTGCTACTTTCTAACTGCAGGTCATAGGGGGGTAGCGCTTGTATTTACTACACACCCGTGTTGTTGCAGTTAGCACAATGGTGCATAAAAGGAAATGGAGCCAAAGAAAAGAAAAAGATAATAAAAGGGAAACTGGCTGATGTCAGAGAGGGAGCAGTTGACTCCTATGTGTGTCAGTGAAATCTACAGCTGGACTGCAGCTTCCTATGTTTAGAGGAAGGCAAAAGAATCAGAGGACCTTATATGTGAAGTCTATCCTGTGTGGCTTGATTTAGCCACATTATTTAATATGTCCATATGTTTTCTTCTTTAAAAATTTTTAAAGAGAATTCAAAAAATCATTAGAAATGATACAGAATTTCTTTAAACAAAATGATAGGGATTCAGCAGAAGTTGTTATATTGCATAGTGTTGTCTTCAAATTAGTGGTTTATATTACCAGATATAAGCATTCAGCCACACTATTTTAGTATATTTTTTATTCTTTTTAAGTTTTTCTTCTTTTAAGCTTTCAAGTATGGTGGGAATTTGCCTGAGGTCTGGTGACCCAGCAGTAACTGGGTGGGCTGGCCAGCTATTTAAAAAAATTCTTTCTCTATGTTTTGCTTCGTGTATGAGTCTTTTATTTCAGACTGATTTTGGTTTCAGGCTGTATGTCCCTCTGATTTCTTTCAATTACCTGTATTTTTGGTTGAATTTCTCTGAGTAGCTCTGAACAAGGCTCTTCCTCTATGCAGGCTTATTGTCTCCCTCAAGTCTTCTCAGCAAATGTATTATTTAAAAAATATTTTTTCACCGGATACAAAATCATCATTAAAAATCAGTTGCTTCTCCATATACTAATATAAAGTAGCTGAAAAAGAAATCAGAGAATCAATTGCTTTTATAGTTGTTATTAAATAATATATGAAAACCTTGCTTTGTGAGCCTAAGTTGTTCTAGAAATGCTTATAATCCAAAGCAAATGTATGTTGAGGTGAATTTACCCATAAGAAAAAAGAGAATTCATGTGACTTGTTCCACTACAAAAAATCTTCATATAAAATGATCATAATAGTATAATTTAGTGCTAAACAATAAAGAAAGTGCAAAATATAAAGAAAAAATTTCACCAGGACTTATCTTGGGAAACCTTTACAGCTGATATGATAGAGACAAGACAGAGGAGGGTTATTGTGTGGGACAAACTTTCATTGTCACTAACAAGATCACTACTGTCTATTGGCTCAATGCAATCTCTTCCTTTTCATGCAATTTTTAAAATTCTAAAAGTAAAAGAATGAAAACATTAACAAACAGACACAAAGTAGCACAAGAATAGTACAATCAAAACTGCATTATAGACAAGGTGACAGGGAATTAACAATGGTTATTCTATTACATATTGATAACTTCAAAGTGTATGGTCAGGTAAACATATAGACATACAAGACTGATCAAACAACTAATCCTTAACTGTTCCTTACAATAAAGCAACACAAGTCAATAGTGGAACCATGTTAGCCATCCTGCATATTCCATGCAGTTTTAATAAGGAATCTATCCAGTGATACTTGATTTGGCCTCCGTTTAAGGATTTTGTGGAAATGTGACATTGCACTGTCATTAAACAGATTCTTTGCTTGCACATCTACAACCTTATTTTGGTGGTCCTTTTCTATAAAATTGTTTACTGTAAACATAAACACTGTATACATCTCCCTAATCTCATTTGAAGTGAGGGATTCCTCTGATTTTATCTCATCCTTTGGAAAGATCTACTCCATAACCTCTTGCTGTTGGAAGAAAATCATCCAAAATCTGAGAGTGAGAGTGAGAGTGAGAGAGAGAGAGAGAAACTGAGACTCTAAGGTTCAGTTGTGATCATGTGCATACATTCAGCATCATGTACTGCTCGTATTGCAAGATATCATCCATTTATCAAGTCAAAATTTATTAGAAAGATTTGCTCATCTTGCTGAACAAAGTTACTTACATTTATCACTTTTTTTTTTTTTTTGGCAGTACTGGGGATCGAACTCAGGACCCTGCGCTTGCTAGGCAGACGCTTATTCCACTGAGCTATATCCCCAGCCCCCTGAACAAGTTACTTACAATCCAAGGTTTTATTTTGTCTAGGAAGCGATTTGTCCAAGGAGGCAAAAGAACTCTATAATAAAAATTACAGAACACTGAAGATAGAAATTAAAGAAGACACTAGAAGTTAGAAAGACCTCCCATGTTCATGGCTTGGCAGAATTAATATTGTTAAAATAACTATATGACCAAATGTGATCTCAGATTCAATGCAATCTTTATCAGAATTCCAAAGACATCCTCAAAGATATAGAAAAAGCAATCCTAAAACTCATATCAAGGTGCAAAGGACCAAGAATAGCCAAATAAATCCTAAGAAAAAAAATGATGCAGATGTCAAGATATCTGACATCAAATTATACAACATTGTCAGAGTAATAAAAACAGAATGATATTGGCACAAAATACACACATAGACCAATGGACGAGAACACAAAACTGAGGAAAAGACATGCAATTAGACCCATCTGGTTCCTTATAGAAGGGCCAAGACATATGTTGAATAAAAACCTCTGTAACACATGATGCCAGAAAAATTCAATATCTGAATATAAATGATTGAAACTAGATCCTTATCTGTCAGCATGTATAAATTTAACTCAAAATGGATTATAAACCTAAGTATAAAACCCAAAGCTTTGAAATTGATGTACAAAAGCTTAGGAGAATCACCTGAAGCCATAGGCATGGGCAAAGACTGCATGAATAGGACTACAAAAACACAGAAAATACCAAGATTTAACAAGTAGGACAATCTAATTAGAAAGTTTCTGTACAGCGAGGAAAAATCAACAGAGTGAAGAGATAGCCTACAAGTGAGAGAAAATCTTTGCTACTTGCTATTTCAACAGAGGGTGAATACATAGAAAACTAAAAAATGTTAACAAAAATTCAACTATCTCACTCAATAAATGGGGAAGTGATTTGAACACACCTTTCTCCAAATAAATAGCCAGTAAGTATATGGAAAAAATATTCTTTATCTTTGGTCATTAGGGAAATGCAATCCCCAACTACACTGAGATCCTGTTTCACCACAGTCAAAATGACTATCACCAATAAAAAGACTATAAGGGTTGGTCTTATGGTTTGTGCCTGAATGGCCCTGTAAAGCCCCATCCTGTCATGAGGAAGCAGCTTTTCAGAGGTGTCTGAATCTAGGGTTTGTGATTGCTTCATTTCCTATTGCTGTGATTAGGGATGTGAATGCTATACCCACCCAGGGCAGGTAGCCTGCATACAATATAAGGGAGGAAGAGAGGCTTGTCCCTCCTCTTGCTTGTTGCTTTGGCTGTTTTCTGACACCATGAACTATTGTCCCTCTTTCATGTGCTACTATGCCTTGCAGCTGGCTGATTATTGACTGAAACCTCTGCAAACTGTGAACTAAATAGATCTTTCCCTTTTTAGCTTTGGGCACTGTGTATTTTATAACAGCAATGAGAAAAGTACTAAGACAGAATTTGGTACTAGAAGTGGAGTCATTACTGTGACTATACCTGATCATGGGGCTCAGGAGTTCTGGGGGAGGGCTTGTGGCAAGAGCTTGGAAAGTTTCAGAGGTGCCAGCTGAAGAAGTACCACTGGAACAACTTAGGGTGTTCTATATGGGAGATTCTGGTCAAAGTTCAGACTAGAAGGTTGATAGAAATCCTGCTGGTAAAGACAGGCTCGTGAGGTTTCTCCTGGGAAGGATGCAGCGGTTGTTGGACTGAAGATGATGCGCGTTATCACTTGGCAGAAGATCTGTCTGCGTTTCGCTCGTGTCCAGAGACTTTGCTGAGGCTGAGACAAGGACAGCAGCCTAGCTGATCTGCAGGACGAACTTCAAGGCAGCCTAATGTCCAAGCTGCAGTGCTGCTACAGCTGGGGGTTTTACCCAGATTTATGCTGAGAATGAAGAGCAAGGAGCCCAGCAAAATGACTTAAAATGTGAGTTTGGCCATAAAGGAAGGTTCGGTAAAGCTATGGACTGCAGAGAAAGAGTAGAAGATATTTTGACTGCAGAAAAGAAACAGAATAGAAAAGAATGCCTGAGGGCAACACAGGAAACATCAAGTCTCCTCCCTTTACAGCCTTAAAACTGCAAAACTAAGAGACTGCTTTGAGAAGAAAGCCACAGAAAACCATGTTACAGTATAGCAGTGGCCATACAATGTTCTAGACTGGAGGTGGCATAGAAAGTTTGCTCTTCAGGATTGGATTCAGAGTGTTCAGTGATCCAGGTACTTGACCCCTACAGTCTAGGTGGGGGGGCTGGCCACTGCTGCAGCTGGCAGAAGACCACTTGCCATCATCCACAGGGTGTTGGTTTTAGGTGCATGCAGAATGCAAGAGTTGTGAGGTCAGGAAGGCTTCCACTCAAATTTCATAGGACCTGGGAGGCTAGGCAGTGTGTCCCTGAGAGGGCAGTGTGTGAAGTTCAGTGTAAAGGCAAAGGTATAGTGGAGACCCCTGACATGTGGAGAAGCCAGGGATGTATATTGTCTGAGGAAAAGTGCAAGGATAGAGTGGAGTGAGCCCAAGAGAGAAGCCATGGACATACAGTGACCAGTAATACTATAGTGACAGAGCCACCCAAGCCCAAGTCCTTTCAGGTTCACATCTTGCTACAGACTGTCTTAGATGCTGCATATGGAACTGCAGTATTTAATGTTTGTTCTGCTGGATTTGGGTTTGATTTGGTCCCATTCCTTTGTATCCATCTGTTTATAAGTTTTGTAATGGAAATATTCGAAGTGTTTAATTTTCTTTTCATTTGTACAGGAGACTTGGGACTTAGAATTTTCATCAAAGCTGAAACTTTTAGGACTTTGGCAACTCTTAGAAATGTGATAAATACTTTTTTCATGAAAGGATATGCGTGTCTTTGGGAAGCCAGGAGCGGACTGTTACAGTTGGTGTGTGGATGTCTCCCCAAAGCCTCATGTGGTCATGGGGGGTAGGCTTTTCAGAGATGGCTGAATCTAGAGTTTGCAATTGGTTTTCTAGTGCTGGGGTTGGGGTTGTGAGTGCTGCACCCTCCTTAGCACTGGTAGTCTCCGTACAATATGAAGGAGGAAAAGAGCCTTGTACCTCCTCTCCCTTGTTGCCTTTGCTTTTTTCTGTCACCATGAACTTTGCTCCTCTGTCATGTGCCACCATGCCTTGGAGCCAGCTGACTGTGGACTAAAACCTAAACCTCTCGCTCTTTAACAAAAGTGAGTAAGACAGTTGGCAAGCATGCAAGAGAGAAAAGTCCCCTTTTAACCTTCTAGAGAGAATGCAAATTGATTCAACTGCTATAGAAATCAGTATGGAGATTCCTAAAAAAAACAACTAAAAAAACCTGTGATAGGATTCTATATATATATCATTTATTAGAGTATTACCAAAGAAATTAGCCTTCTCTAGGGATACCTACATGCTCATGTTTAGTACTGTTGCACATTTTGCAATAACCAAGATATACAACTAGCCAAGGTACCATCAACATAGGAATGTACAAAGAAAATTTGTAGATATATACAGTGGAGTATTATTCAGTCACGAACAAGAATGAAATCATATTATTTGCAAGACAATGAATGGACCTGGAGATCATCAGGTTAAGCAGAACAAGCCCAGAGTCATTAGGGATACAGCTCAGCAGCACAGCGCCTGCCTGGCAAGCATGAGGCCTGAGTTTGGTTCCTGGTAAGCATCCCCCACAAAGCCAGACTTAGAAAGACAAGTATTGCATGTTTTCTTTAATATGTAGAATCTAAAAATATAGAATAAAAGTGAAAGAGAGATGTCCAAGTATTAGATAAGTGGAAGGGAAAAAAGAGGATGGGAGAGGGAAAGGTAAAAGGGGGCGATGGAGGGATTAAAAGTGTTATTAATTATATGATTAAATTTGAAGATAACATGTAATACAATTGTTAATTTATTATCATCTTTTTTTGAACATCTGTATCATTTTATTGTTTTTGTGTTGTTTTGTTTTTGTCTTTGTTTTTGTTATTTTATTTTTGTTCTTTTCTCTTTAAAAGAAAAAAAAATCATGGTGTTGATATGAATTTACTGAAGTGAAAGTTTTCCACCGCCTTCCATTAAGTGAAACAGTAGGTTACAAAACAGTATGTATGTGGAATTGCCAATTTTTAAAATTTTCATAAATGCATTTATATGTAGATATCAAGAAATCATGTAGAATGTTGCCCACTTAACCTATTTTAATCTATCTCTGGGAGTAAGATATTGAGCACATTTTCTCTATTTTTGAGTATTTTTTGACCTGTGCCATTATAAAATTTTTCTAAGCTCCCTGTATTAGAGGGGTTGGATATGTTGATTAGCTTGATTTTAGTAATCACTTCACACATCTATGTATTTCAAAACATCACATTGTACATCTTAAATATTTGATTTTATTTGTCAATTATACTTAAAACAGTTACTTCACAACAAATATTTTTGTTGTGTTGCCTTTCATTTGTGAGAGCCTTAGCTTGTCTTTTTGGATTAGAACTGCCAAGTATTAACTTTTCCATTCTGCAGTTACTTTGCAAAAGCAATCGTCTTTCTGAAACATATGATAAATATGTGGTCCTTAGTACACAAAGCAAAGTAGTGCAGTGCCAAGGACAAACAGCTTCCAGTGATAAAATACCAGGGTAAATCTATTCCACTATTGGCTAATGCAGTGTGTCAGATGGAATGCAGATATTTTCCAAGTCATCTTCCTCCGGTCTTATCCTTCTCATCATTTTGCTCTGTAGATACTGACATGCCCTTACACCTTGTCTCCAGTCCTGCTGCTCTTTCCTGGGTAAACTCATCTTTGGATACAAATGCTTCCTTGATGACTGTATCTTCTATGCTCACTTTATCTCTTGGACCTCACAGTTTCTCTTTTACTTATGGTTTTTGTGTTCACTTATGAATTCATGGTGAACGAAAGAATTGCTAAGTATAACAGACCATATGCGGAGTATGACTGTCAACCCCTCCCTATACGTGTATGCTACTATTTCCATAAAAATGGAGTCGTTTCCCCTCTCTTTGAATCTAGACTGGGCATATGACTCACTTTGTACAATAGCGCATGGCAGAAATGACTCTGTGACTCTGGAACTGGCTACATCGTACCTTATAGTTTATGATTTCACCATCATGGAGTTCAGCCATGAAGTAATGAGACTCAGGAAAACTAGTAATTATGTAAAACTACCAGAAAAAGAGAGACCCATCCAGACCTCAGCTCTTCCATCCACCCTGTGTACAACACCAGGCCTGCTCTCCAGTCCTAGTCTTCCAGCCAAAGAATTTTATGAGTAACCTCAGGTGATCATACCTGAACATCACCACTGTCCATCTGAGCCTTGCTAGCCCACAGATCTGGGAAAAACAATAGGATGATGTTTGAAGCTACTTTGTTTTGTGCTGGTTTGTTAGATAGTATCAGGTAACTGAAATAGTGGACATCAGTGGAAAATGTATGAATATTGATAAATTGAGGACAAATATCCAACATTGGGTTATTCCAACAAAAACTTTAGCCCAAGTAAGAGGTTATTCCTAAGGGGTACAATGAAGGAAACAAATAGCCAGTACTTTGAATGATTTTGAGGCTTTAAAATGGAAATTTTATCCTTTAAAAATTTGTAATGCATTCCATATTTTATATCAATGTAGATGTAAAAAAGTAATAGCATAGCAACCGTTTTAGTTTTTTATATAATATTACTGAGGGGTTATAAAGCATAGCACTTTTTCATTATTACATGATTTCTTACACTTTTCAGCATACCTGCATATAGCTTTATTGTTGATTCTAACTGGCTCTGAAGTTGAAAATTTAATAACTGAATGAGTAAACATGTCTTAAACAAGACTAAGGGGTATTTGTATTTGGTAAGTATATCAAATCAGTGCATAAAAGATGTGATGTTTATTGTGTCGCTTCAAAGATCCTTTAGTATTTGCTTGATTTATGGATGTTTAATAGAGTCTAGGTAGAAAATGTTACCAGGTGAAGGTTCTTATGAGAGATTACTATACATATTTAGCAAGCTCATTATTAATATTCTGCATAGTAACACAGTAATATTGTCATTGTGTATAAATTTTTCTTAGCTATTATGATTCAGTATGGATGCTAGTATTAGTTATTGTTCAAATAAGATAAATGACAAACATATGCATATCGTGACAAAAATAAATAGCAAGATGTCCATTTCAAGATGAAAGTTAATACTACTAAGCTGTACTTTCTAGGTTGGCTTCTCTTTGTTTCATGTGTTTTTTTTTTTTTTTTTACTTTTTTATATTTTGCTACCGGGAATCAAACTCATGACCTTGTGCTTGCCAGGCAGGTGCTGTGCCACTGAGCCACATCTCCAGCCATCCTTTGTGTCATGTAACTGTATCACTATCACAGAGTCGTACACGCAGCTGATGCTTTCTTTGTTATAATGGTCACTGTTAATGCCTCCTGGAAAATCTAGCCTGTGGACATAAGTGGATTCAGAAAGGAAGATCTAGTCTAAAACACTGCAGGTTTTGGCGGGAGTGCTTGAGGGGCAGAAGTAGTTGTTTTTCTTATTTTTCAGGATAGTTTTAAAACTAAGCTTTGTGTCTGTCAATAATCTGAATTTACAGATGTTTTGGGACTATATTTACACAGAAGGATGAATCAGAAAAGATTTCAGTTTGTATTTTACTTTTAGTGGATTTTTTTGGGACATTTTGGGAAGCCTCAATTGGCAAAGGTGATTATGTAATCAACAGGGCAGAAGAAAAGCTCAGGGTTGCAATTAGCATGTTATTGTACAAATGAAAAGAGCAGTAAAAGACAATTTGTTCAACTTGTCACCATGTCTGGACAATCAGCGTGCAGACAATAAGGGAAATGGAAAGTTGAAATACAAAAGCAAGTAAGTCAAGTGCTTTTCTTTTCTTTCCTTCTAATTTAGGGCTGGCCAGTATGTCTTCCTGACAGCTTTACTGTGTGTGAAACGGTTCAATGATGTATTATTGCTTGTTTTTGTAAGTAAACTTTAGAAAAAATGTTTAAATGTTGTACTAAATCATTTTGAGGTTAGTTTTCTAATTTTTGGTACTTTATATCTTTAGTGTATTTTGACTTAAGACAGTTAACAGAATAGTTTTGTCGAGATAAAACTCCATTTTCAAAATTTTAACAATTCTTAGGACACAAAATGAATACATATTTATCCATTGCAATTGTAAAACTCATAGCACATTACAAAATTCATAAAGACAAAGTTGTAGATAATTACAAAATAAAGTTAGTAGTATCCATGTGATAAATCTTGCTGTAATTTAGTTCTACTTGATTAAAAAGTAGAGTCTTTGCTAAGCTCCCAATTTACTTCATTGACTAGGTATATGGGAAATTATGTAATGGAATCTCTTTAAGGAAACGAGTCAAAGGATATACTACCATTTGATACACATAAATCTCTACACGTCACTATTCCCCATTGCCATATAATATTGAGTAGGTGAATAAATCATGCTGTGAATTCTATATGTTGGTTTTTGAAACAGAGCAACACTTCCCAAGTGACATACTGGCCAAGCATAAGTAAATATTTATATATTTTAAAAATACATGTAGTACCAATATATAATTAGACGTTTATTAATGTTCTTCATTCACTCATTTATGTAGTAAGTAGATGTTGAATATCTACATTGTGTCAAGCATTATGTTTCTTTTTAAAATTTAAGATAGCATAATTTCATAGTGTTTTGTATTTAACATAGGGGCAAGAAGGGGATCTCAAGCTACACTGCTTTGTTTCAAAATCTACTACTGCCATTTACTAGATGTATATCCTTGTACAAGTTAACATGTAAATTGAGATCATGTTTTATGAGTTTGCTATAATTATTAAATGAAATTATATATGGTTATAATTTATTATAATACTGTTACATTATACTGTAGGGTAATGCCTGAGACAAAGTTTAACACACACACACACACACATACACATGCACACCGAGTCATTTTATACTTTCTTATTTCATCAGATCCAGTTTTGACCTTGGGAACATGATATTGAATGGATGAGACAGATGTAGTTTGAATTCATCTGATTCTCCAGAAAAACAGAATCCATGAGGAAGTGAGTGAGAGAGAAAGAGAGAGAGAGAGAGAGAGAGAGAGAGAGAGAGAGAGAGAGAGAGAGCCTGAAGGCAGTAAAAAAGAGTCTGTAAGTAGAATTAATTCTGTACATTATTGTGTCCAAGTTTCTTGTTAAACTACAGTGTAGTATACTACATACTAAATGGAGATCATGCTCATGATCTCTTTAATTTGATAAGCTCTTTAAAGACTTTATTTCCAAGCATGACCATATTCTGAGATAAAGAGAATTAGGACTTTAATATAGGAAAATTTCTTGGCTGACCAAATTCAGCTCAGATCACCCTCCTACCTCTGTAATATGAAATTTGGGGTAATAGTGGTCTGTATATAATTCTGAAGAGACATAGAGGTGAGAACTCTTGTCTCCTGGGTGGTGATACTGGCCGTGTTAATGGTGGCTGGATGTTTTTGAATTAATTGAAGATGCTACTTTTTAAATGTTAAGGAAAAAATACACCTGGAATACAAGTAAGAAAAGCCTTCTAAGCGGAGGGAATGGTGTGAGCACAGTCGCTGCTGCACAGGAAGACCGTGTACTGTAGGGTTCTGCATGTCTTCAGTGGAGGAGATGGTGCGAAAGAGGGAGTAAGTGATCTAGGCTGGGGCCAGAGCGTCACGGAGTTTTCAGGCCACACTTGCAGTTTAGAATTGGTTCTGTGGGCAGTGGGGGTAACTGGGCATTACTGATCAGGTTAGAATCAAGCTATTTTTAATTAATTTTCCTTAGAAAAATTATTGTGTAGGTCTTAGATTTGGCAGGAGTGAGCCATGGTGCTTGCTTTGTGAGAAAATTACAGTTTCAAAATAATTTTGTGGCTGTGTGTCTGAGAGAAAGAAATACCATTTTCAGACTTTTTAAAGGTAGAATTGGCAGGGTTTGGTTAGGGAACTAAGAGAGATAGAGAAATAAAAGAACAGTCTGAATTTTCTGGCATGAAAACGCAAAATGGACATTCATATTTGTGAAGCTGTAATAAAGCATTTGTTGTGCATGTCATTGTGCAGAGCTTTGGATGTACATTTTGGAATTTACTTAAATAAGCATGAATTTAGCACATCACATTATAAAGACACTGACAAATATTTTACAAGTATTCTCCCAAATTAAGGGGACAAAACCCAAGAATGCAGTTGCTTTGGGGAGGGAGAATGGAACTTTGAAAGGGTGATTACAGGGACTATTTAAATAAATAAAACAAGAGGGACCTTGCAATGGACCATGAGGATGAGGTGCATGAACTAATTAGTATAATTATTCAACCCATGACACCTGTGCTATGAATTAATTAGTATGATTATTCAACCTGCTCCACTCAAGGTCTAACTAAGAGCATAATGAGAAGAATTTGGAACTTTTAGTTCTGACCAGGTGAACCCTACTGCCTGATGCTAAGGGGTAATAAACAGTGTACATGTCCACTGATTCATTCCTAGGGTGTACACAAAATCAGTGACTTTTAAAAATTTGTTGGTGTTTAAAATATTTAAAACAATATTGTTAAGTAGATATATATATTAAAACTAGCTAACATTATTTTGAACTTGTTTAGTTATGTTCCAAGAGCTTTATATGTTTTCATTAATTTAAACTCCCGAGAAATCTAATAAGGTAATTATTATAATTATCTCCATTTTGTAGTGAAGATTTTGATGCAGAGATAATAGGTGACTTACCATAGTCAAATCATTGGAAAGAGTAGAAACAGAATTTCAAAACCTATGAATTTAAACACTACTCTATTGGTCCTGTGATCTTTGTGTTTTGTTTCGTGATCATGTATTCCAATGGGAGAAAGAGGGGCCTGAGCTGCAAAATGAGCCTATCCTACAAACTCTTTCACGGTTTGGCTACAAATTTCTCTATGCCCAAAATAATGCATAGTAAAGACCTGGTGTTCAATAAATATTTGTTACGTGAAACACATAACTACCCCTCAGCCTGGCTTTCTAGTTTGTGACAATGACTGACTAGATAATTTAGATCAACTCTCCCTCTAAAAACAGCCAAAAATGGTTGACAAGCTACAAAACAATCTTTAAAAGTATAGAACTAATAAAAGTTTAAAAGTAATAATAGTTCAAAATTAGAGTGAAATGGTAACCTAGAAAGGTAATTGGCGTGGAAACCCCTTTGCTCCTGAGAGCTCATGCTGAGGAGGAGGCCAAAACTTTAGTACTCATGACCTCGCTGTGTGAGGCAAATTGAAATTAAAGTACTCAAGATGTGCAGTAAGAGAATAAAAGTAGGAAATTCTCTCCAGAGCATTCTGTGGACCTAAATAATATGTCCTCAGGGTAAAGTTACATAATGTCCTCTGAGGCCCTGTGGCCTAAGTTCAGGTAGTCTTCTTGGCCCTGGAATCCTGAGTCAACTGTGATTTAAAACTGTTGCACCCAGGTGTTTCACAGATATATATATAACCTCTCGAGAAAGAAACATTCACTATTGGCTTCACATGAGTCATAGAAATAATTTTCTATGACTAGGCTTCTGGGTATCTATCTATCTTATTTAGGTTGCCTGTCCCTCAGAACCCTGAGAGAATCAACATGTCCAGATCACTGAGGCATAGCAAAGAAGGATGAAAAGCATGGAGCCTCTTAACAACCGTGAAACACAGGCACTCAAAGAAATAAAATGCACAAGTGATGTTACCAAGAAACTGTAGAAACACTGGACAAGAAAACAAACTCAAAAAGGTACTTTATGCTAGAGTTGACAAGCACAAATTGTGTTCATTGTTATGTTTAAAGAATAAAGTGTAAGATTGAAATATCTTGAGAAAATAAAATAGAAGGCGGAAATATCTCTAAGAACTCAGAAACTTTAAAAAGTGATATAAAATTGATTAGAATATATAGAAGTGGGAAAAAGGAAAGCAAGAGCTCGTAGTGGAGAAGACGTGATGAGAAACACAGAACAGAGGAGGAAAGATATCAAGTTGGGAAGTTAAGAGTATTTTAAAATCTACAAAGAGGAAAGACGGGGTGGCAGTTTTATCTGGAGAAGTAATAAAATTTTTTCATAAATGATAATAAAGTACAGATTTATAAAAGAGCAAAAGAAGAATAAGATGCAGATATTCTTATGAGAGTCTTAGAGTTCACTTTATATGTTAGAGCTGAGAAACTAGAAAATTTGAACTGGAAAGTTTAAGAAGAATCATTTTACTTCACCAACGACCTCTCCCACAGGCTGGCAGAAACTAGTGCCAAGAAAGACCTTGTTGGCTTCAAGTTCTCTCACGGAGGGCAGAGCAAAGTTAGACTCTGACTTTTCTAGGCTTCTGGGGATCTGCTCAAGAAGCTTGTTTAGGTTGTCTGTCCTTCAGAACGCTGAAAGAATCAGTATGTCTAGATCACTTTGGGTGTAGCTAAGAGTGAAAAGAATAAAGCCTCTAAACAACCAGCATATAGATACACACAGTCTTCCGCAGACCTTGTGACATGCTTGCTCACCTGAACCTGATACTGAGCCTGTCTGAGGACCCTGCCACTGACCCACCAATGACATTTGACTGGGGCGAATGGTACAGGGCTTTCCCACTGAAACCAGTCTAGGACCCTGAAAAACAGGACTGTTTCCTCAGATGCGCAGAAAAGGTTATAAGCATCATGAAGAACCAGTGAAGCATGTCACTATCAAAGGAATAAAATAAAACTGCAGAAACTAAGACTAAGGAAAGAGAAATCTTTAATTTATCTGAAGAAGTACAAGTAATCACCTTAGGTAAGCTTAGTGAGTTGTAAGAGAATATAGTAGAAAACTAAAAAACAATCAGAAAAAAATGCACAAATAAAGTGGGAAATTCAATAAGCACATAGAAACCTTAAAAAACTACATAGAAATTCTGGACCTGAATAATACATAATAACTGAACTAAATATTAGATGGAGAACTTCAAAAGCAGACTAAATCCAGCAGAAGAAAGATGTGTTCAGCCCCCAAATAGTTCCATTGAAAACATCCAGTCAGAGAAGCAAAAAGATAAGAAAGAAAGAAAGAAAGAAAGAAAGAAAGAAAGAAAGAAAGAAAGAAAAGAAAGAAAGGTTGAAGAAGACCGCGGGACGTGTTAGATATCATCAGAAGAACTAGCACACGTTATGGGAGTCAAAGGAGGAGGACAGACAGAACAGGGGATAGAAACTTTATTTAAAGAAGTAATGACTGAGAACTCCCCGAATCTGAGGAGGGTCATGGACCTTCAGATCTTTAAATGTCCAAGAATTCCCAATATGTTGAACCTGCTGAAGTACACACCACTCCACATTATAATTACATTGTCAAAAGTCAGATCAAATCTGAGAGCTAAAAGAGAAAAAACAAATTGTCACTAAGACTCTCAACAGATTTTGCAGTAGGAAACCTGTGGGCCAGAAGACAGCGTAGTTCAAGTGCTGAAATAAAAGCAAAAACAACAACAAGAACAAAAACTCAAACCAAAACCAACAAAAACCCTGGCAAAGAAGATGGAAAAGATGTCTCATAAAAAGGAACCACAGATAAAGACTTCTTGAGACAAATAAAAATTGGAGGAATTCCTCATGATTATATCTTCCTTGCAAGAAGTGCTAAACAAGAGTTCTTGAAGTTGAGATGAAGACGTGCTATACAGCAACAGAAAAGCATATGGAAGTGTAATCTTTCTGGTAAAGAATTCCTCTAACCATCTGATTTTTGACAAAAGGGCCCAAACATATGCTGAGGAAAAGACAGTCTGTTAACAAATGGTGCTGGGAAAACTGGAGATTCACTTGCAGAAAATTGAAACTAGATTCTAGCTGGCATCCTGTAGTAAAATCAAATAAAAATGGATACGCAACTTAGGTGTAAAACTAGAAACAGAACTTCTGCAGGACAACATAGGGGACAGTAATAGGCATAAAGACTTTCTGAAGAGAAATTCAAAAGCACAGGAAATAGCATCAAGAACCAACACACAGAAGAACTCTATCGTGTTAAAAGGCTTTATGGCAAAGGAAAGAATTAACTGAGTGAAGACTTAACCCTCTGAATGGGAGAAAATCTTTGCCAGCTATTCTGATCTGATAGAGGCTTAATATTTAGAGTATAGAAAGAACTTAAAACTCAACCCTATAAAATAATAAACCCAATAAAAATATGGGCAAATGAACTGAATAGATAATTCTCAAAAGAAGTCCAAATGGTCACAGAGAGTGAAAAAGTATTCAGCTTCTTTAGCCACCAGATAAATGCAAATTAGAACTGCACTGAGATTCCCCTCACGGGGTGGAGAGCAAAACAGTGAATGCCAGTAAGGCTGAGACAGTGGGGAGAAGGAACCCTCCTACACTGATGTTGGGAATGTAGACTAGTACAACCACTATGGAAACCAGTATGGAGATTCCTTTGAAGACTAATCATAGAACTACTGTTTGACCCAGCTATAATACTCCTGGGCATATTTCTGAAAGAGTTAAGGGTGGCACACTACAGGGATACATGCAAACCACGTTTATTGCAGCACAGTTCACAACAGCCAAGATATAGAACACGCCTGTGTGCTCATCAACAGATGAACACATTAGGGGATGGGGAGGCAAGAATGGGCATGGAGGGGTGAAAATAGTCAAAGTAGGTTGTGTGCATGTGTGGGCCTACTAAAATGAAATATGTTACGCTGTTTAACCAATAATAAATGTGAAAAGTAAGCAAAGGAAGAGAGTTGACACTTTTCAAAAAAAAGACATAGAAGTGACTGATGGGTCTATTAAAAAATTCTCAACATTATAACCAGGGAAACATAAGTCAAAACCACATCATATTATCACCTTACCCACGTTAGGATTCTTGTCACAAAAACAAACAACAATAGAAAAACAAGTCTTGGCAAAGATGTTGAGATAAAAGGCACCCTTGCACACTGTTTGCAGGAGTGTATATTTGTAAATGGGCTGTAGGAAATAGTGTGGGACTTCCTCAAAAAAATAAAAAGCACACCAGCATATGATTTAGTAACCCCATTTCTGTGCATATGTCCAGCAATGGGTTATTATTCATAATATAAGCAACTTAAATATCTTTCTGTGGATGAAGGATGAAGACAATGCGTTATACACATAGAGCAGAATATTATCTAGCATTTAATATTGTGAAATAGGAAGAAATACTCAAATAGGAAGGGGGATGAGGGAGAGGAGGGGGAAAGGCAAAGAAAAATGGAAGCAAAGCTTTTGTAAGGAAGGAGGGCAAGCGGGAAGGAAGGGTGGATAGGAATGGGGAAAAAAGTCAAGAAATATCATACAGATTCCTTATGATGAATGATCATCACCTAAAATGTACCAATAAACTTATTGATAAAAATTAATATTATTTAGACTTCACACAATAAATGCTGCTACTTGTGACAATATGGATAAACTTGGAGGAAGGACTTCATGGTAAGTGAATAACTCAGGGGTAGAAGTCAAACGCTAACTGATATCATGTATGTTATAATTTTTAAACAGTCAAACTTGGAGAAGCAGAGTGCAGTAGTAGTTGATAGGAGCCGAGTGAAAGAAAAAATACCCAGAAGTGCAAGTCAAAGGTAAGGTACAGAGCTTCAGTTATAGAAGATGAGTAAGTTTCAGAGATTGATATAGCTTAGTGCCTATAATGTAAAGTCCTCTTATCAAAATTATTAAAGGAAATATTTTGTTTTGGTGGTGTTGGGGCTTGAACCCAAGACGTTATGTGTGTGATTCAAGATCTCTGCCACTGAGCCATATCCTCAGCCCTCAAACATGGGAAATTTTGAAGATGATAAATGTGTTGATGGCTGCTGTAGTTCAGATGTGGTCTGAGTGTGTCCACAGGGGATTCATGTATCAGAAGCGTGGCGATGTTGAGAAGTAGTGGGAGGAGAAGGACGTATAAATTAATGCAGGCATGAAGGGTGGTGCCCTAGGGGGAATTAATATGCTTCTCGTGGAATCCAAGTTAGTTCCCACAAGAGGGATTGTTACAAGAGAACAAGATGGGCCCGTGCTACTACCTGGCTTCCAGTCTCATCAAGTGATCTCTGTTTTTCTCTCTTACATGTGCTACTGCCATGGTGCCATCTGCCAGGATATTCATCTCCAAAACTGTGAATCGAATCTGATTTCTTTATATAAAATGCAGCCATATGCATTTTATTACACCAACAGAGAATGCAATGGTTTTGATTCACGGGTATATACTTACCTTAAAACTCAAGTTATATCTATTGGATATATACAGTTTTTTATATATCAATCACACCTCAACAAAATGGTTAAATAATTGTTTAAAATGCAGGTTAAATAAATAGAAATGAATAGCTTAAATTTTTAAAACAATGAATGTTCAAGTACTTTAGAATGAAACAACAGAAATAAAGAGGAAATGTGAATGTAACTTTGGGAACAAAGACTGATTATCTCAAAAAGATTTTGTTCATCAAGGACAAAAATGAAAGACATAAAATAATAAAATTGTATCATCAATGTGGAAAAGAAAATTAATGATAATGTAGTTTTTTTATTTTATAAAAATTTATTTCCACAATAAAAATGAAATGAAGATACTGTGTGGGAAACTAAAATTCATAAAATTTGACACAGTTGTTGACCTGTAAAGAAAATTCTTATGACACAGTTCAGGTTGTAGGGAGAAGAAATGAGTATTTCAAATGTCTGTACAATAATTATATCGTTTGGTGGTATATATATATATATATATATATATATATATATTACATTCAATGTAGCATATTGATGTAATACAATATTCTAAATACTATATGTTTTCTTGGCAGAGAATAAAGTTATTGATTTACCTTAGGTTTAATGAAGTTTGTGTGCAAGCTTCAATTTCTAGGGAAACAAAGTAAAAACAGAGTGTATAATTTTCAAACTAGTAGAGAAGAAAGCACAATAAAATCAATACCAAAGTAGTGAAAAAAGAAAGCAAGAACAGAAAAGGGCTCTTTAGTAGAAATTATAAAAGAAACTATATGTTTAAAGTGTAATGTGTCAATAATTATACCAAATAGAAGTGAACTACAATTTTTAGCTAAAAGAAGCATTAGTGTGAATTTAAGAACTAGCCAACTACATGCTATTTTACAAGGTCATATCTAAAATATAGTGTTGCAGAAAGTTAACATTAAGGTGATAGGATAAGATAAAAAGCAAATACTAAGCAAGAACAAAGATGGTATAGTTATATTACAATGCAATAAAATAGGCTTCAAGGTGAAATATTTTTTCCTAAAGGGTGAGTCACTTGTTAAAGCTTCAGTAATTGAGAATACTCAATCCTTATAACATTTTAGAACAATATTTCTTTTCTCCTTCTATGTCTGTAGAACAAACTCAATTCAAATTTGAGTTACAGTCCTTCAAACATGTACTGATAAAAAATAAAAATTGAAAAAGAACGTTTCCCCTAAAATGATATATATGCATATATTCATGGGTGTCTATAAAGTTGTGTCTAGCATAGAATTTCCTATACTACATCCACCCAAACTCTAATTCCAAGTAATGTTAATATAAATTCTGTGAGGAAATATTTCATTATCAATTAAATTTGGGAAGCATTGAATATTTTACCACTGTGCTAGAATATATACCCATTAGTGTTTTAAAGATTCTTAACTCTTGCAGTGAAACCATTTTCATCTTTGCTTAAATATTCTTTTACAAATGTATGAGTGCAAATCTGCTTTTCATGAGCTACTTTTAGTAGTTCACAAAATTAGTGTCTGGTGCAAGGCTGAAAATGGCACTATAAGTAATTTGGTGTTGGCTTCCTGACATATTTTTATAATATAATAATATCTATACCTTTATGGTCTAATAAACCACTTAGACTATTATTGCCTTTGGAATAATATTATTCACTCTTGTAACTCCATTTTTCCTAGTGTTTTGCATCCTGGAAAAGGTTGAGATCTATTCTCTTTAGCTAATTTCAACAACTGAGAAATCTTTCTAAAATGCTACATTTTTCTGAAAATTTTAAAAGCAGCATATCAGTCTGGTAAGGCCCGCACTGAAGCTCTGCCTGGCAGAAATTTACATGAGAAAGAGCCAGGTTAGGTTCACCATCAGAGTGGCTGTGCCTTTGAGACTTTCCCGCAGTTGCCCAGAGAGAGGGAGCCCAGATTTACGGCTACAGTGGAGCAGGCTTTGCAGCGGACCTTTGTCTGGTAAGGCCCATGCCGAAGCTCTGCCTGGTGAAACTTTACAGGAGAAAGAACCCAGCTTTGGGTTGCCATCAGAGCAGCGGTACCCGCGAGAATTTCCTGCAGTTTCCTGCAGAGAGGGAGGCCAGCGTTATGGCGACAGTGGGCAGGCTTTGCAGCAGACCTTTGCCAGGTAAGGCCCGCGCCAGTGCTCTGCCTTGCAAGAAAACTTTCCTCAACCATCGCAGGTATGCTCTGAGCCTGGCACCCCAGCAATCCTCTGGGGTTCCTGGGCCCAGTGATTCACAGTCAGCTAACATCTGGGGATAAGTTTGATATCCAGGTAAACTAGGGTTGCTAGAGTCCTCTGTGAGCTGTCTGGGTAGTGTGTAGCTCAACACTTTTCATCTGACATTCAAAATGACAAGACAGAGGAGCAAAACGCAGTTGCAGAACTGAACCCCACCCAGAACAAGCCCAGGAAACGATATAGGAGAACTAGGAAGCCACATACCTGCAATTTCTGAAATGATTGCATCTGAAGTAAAGAGACTTTATCAGGCCATAGAAGAGATTAAAGCAGAAATAATCTCTAAGGCAAAAAATAAAGTGAAAATAATAATGGAAGAAATACTCCACACATATAGAGAAGAAACAGATAAAAGAAGAGAAGAACATAGGAAGAAAATGGAAACATTACATGAACAATTTAGGAATGAATTAGAACACATGAAACAGACTCACAGAGATTGCTAGGAAATGAAAACTTCCACTGAAAACTTGCAAAACTGCTTCAATGAAGCTGAAGATAGAATTTCAGATCTTGAAGACAGCATGACAGCTAGCAACAATGAAAGGAAGAATCTCTTAAAGTCATCAATGATCCAGGAAAAGTCAATCCAACAGCTTCAAGATGAGGCAAAAAAGAAATAATATCTGAGTAATAGGAATCAATGACATAGCAGGAGGCAACACAAATGATATAAAAAGAATATTTGCAGAAATAATAGAAGAAAATTTCCCAAACACAGTAAGAAATACTGAAGTGCAGTTAAGCGAAGTGTATAGAACTCCAACAAGCCATAACCCAAATAAAGCCACACTCAGACATATAATAGTCAAGATCCCAGACATCCAGCAAAAGAACAAAATATTAAAAGCTGCTAGAGAAAAGAAACAGATCACATATAAAGGAAAGCCCATCAGAATCACAGCACACTTCTCAACAGAAACCATGAAATCAAGAAGAGCTTGGAGCAAGGTACTATAGATTCTGAAACAGACCAGTTTCCAACCCAGACTGACATATCCTGCGAAACTATCCTTAAAATTCAATGGAGAAATGAAATATTTCCATGAAAAGAACAACTGAAGAACTTCATGAGTGCCAAACTAACATTGCTAAAAGATATTCTTCACAGAGAAAAAAGTGACCACAATCTCAAGAACAACAATAGAAAGGAACCCTCAAACAGAACAAGCAAGTAAATAGATAGCAAAAATAGGAAAGCAATAACAAGTAAATAGCATGACGAGAATAAGCCAACATATAACAGTTATAACCATTAATAAAAATGGCCTCAATTCACCAGTCAAAAGAAACAGATTGGCAGAGTGAATTAAGAAACAAAATCTAATGATATGCTGTATACAGGAAACACATTTTACTGAAGAGTAAATCCACAGACTGAAAGTCAAAGGATGGAAAAAATTCTCTATGGAACAGGTTCCCAGAGAGAAGCAGGGGTAGCTATTATGTTTGCAGACAATGTAAACTTCAAACCGAAAACAATCAAAAGAGACAAAGAAGGCCACTACATACTAGTTAGGGGAAAGCTGCAAGAGGAAGAGATAACAATCCTAAACATGTATGCACCAAATACTGGAGCAGCAAACATATAAGTCAAATCTTAACAGACATAAAGGACCAAATAATAATACTATTGTAATAGGGGACTTAAATAGCCCTTTGATGCAAAGAGACAGGTCAACTGGACAAAAACTCCGCAAAGAAATAACAGACCTGAACCAAAGATGTGAACCAATGGACTTTGTAGATGCATACAGAGTGTTCCAGCCCACAACATCAGAATACCCATTTTTCTCAGGTGCACATGGGTCTTTCTCTAAAATAGACCACATTCTAGCCCATATAGCATACCTAACTAAATGCAAAAGAATAGAAATTATCCCATGCATATTTTCTGACCATCGTGCAATGAAATTGGAAATTAATGACAAAGGGAACTCCAGAAACCCCATAAACACTTGGAAATTAGGCAACAACCTCCTGAATGACCAATGGGTCACACAAGAAATTAAAGAAGAAATGAAAAATACTCGCAAACAAACAAAAATTCAAATACAACGTACTGGAATCTGTGGGATGCAATGAAAGCAGTCCTCAGAGGGATATTTATAGCGATGAACTCACATATAAAGAAAACAGAAAGAGAGCAAATAAATATCCTAATGCTATACCTCAAACTTCTAGAAAAAGAAGAACAAGCCAAGCCACAAACCCAAAGAAGGAAGGATATTATAAAACTCAAGGCAGAAATTAATGCAACTGAGATGAAGAAAACACTACAAAAAATAAATGAATCAAAGATTTGGTTCTTCAAACAATAAATAAAATTGATAAACCACTAGCCAACTTTATCAAAAAAGAAAGAAAAGAACTCAAATTCATGCAATATGGAAGGAAAAGGATGAAATCACTACAGATCCCACAGAAATTCAAGTCATTAATACCTACTTTGAAAAACTTTACTCCCATAGGATAGAAAACTCAGAAGAGATGGACAGATTCCTAGAAATGTACGAACTACCAAAATTGAATCAGGAAGATACAAAAATCCACAACAACCCAGTATCAATTCATGAGATGGAAAATGTCATTAAAAACTTACCGACAAAGAAAAGCCCAGGCCCTAATGGATTCACAGCAGAATTCTATAAAACATTCAGCGAAAATTTAATGCCAACACTCCTACCACTCCTCAATGAAATTGAAAAGGAAGCAATTCTCCCTAACTCATTTCTGGAGGCAAGCATTGTACTGATACCAAAACCAGAGAAGGACCCAACTAAGAAAGAGAACTATAGGCCAATCTCCCTAATGAACATAGATGCAAAGATACTCAATAAAATACTAGCAAATAGAATGCAGCAAATCATGGCTGGGGATATAGCTCAGTGGAATAAGCGCTTGCCTAACAAGTGCAGGGTTCTGAGTTCAATCCCCAGTACCGCAAAAAAAAAAAAAAAAAAAAAAAAAAAAAAAAGAATGCAGGAAATCATAAGGAAAATTATACACCATGACCAGGTTGGATTTATTCCACGAATGCAGGGATGGTTCAATATTCATAAATCAATTAATGTAATACATCATATCAATAGATTCAAAGACAAAAAACATGATCATCTCAATAGATTCGGAAAAAGCTTTTGATAAAGTCCAACATGCATTCATGTTAAAAACTCTAGAAAAAATAGGAATAGATGGCCTCTACCTCAATCTGATCAAAGCCATATATGACAAACCAACAGCCAACATCGTACTAAATGGACAAAAACTGAAAGCTTTCACTTTAAACTCAGGAGCAAAACAAGGATGTCCACTGTCATCACTCCTATTCAACATAGTTCTGGAAGCATTAGCAAGAGCAATTAGATAAAAGAGAGAAATAACTGAATAAGGATAGGAAAGGAAGAAGTAAAACTATCACTATTTGCAGATGACATGATACTTTACATGGAAGACCCCAAAAACTCCACAAGAAGACTCCTTCAATTAATTGACAAATTTAGCTGAGTAGCTGGATACAAAGTCAACATCCAAAAATCAATAGCATTCCTATACACAAACAACAAACAGTCTGAGAGAGAAGTTAAGGAAACCATAACTTTTACAATAGTGTTCAAGAAATTGAAATATTTAGGAATCAATCTAATAAAGGATGTAAAAGATTTATTCAATGAAAACTATAGTACTCTGGTAAAAGAGATCGATGAGGCTTTCAATAAATGGAAAAGCATTCCTTGCTCATGGTTAGGAAGAACCAACAGTGTGAAAATGGCCATACTACCAAAACTGTTATACAGATTTAATGCAATTCCCATTAAACTACCATTATCATACATCACCGATCTAGAGAAAACATGCCTTAAATTCATCTGAAGCCAGAGGAGATCCAGAATAGCAAAAGAAATACTGGGCAACAAGGATGAGTCAGGTGAAATGACAGTCCCTGACCTGAAATTATACTACAAAGCTACTGTAATAAAATCAACCTGGTACTGGCTAAAAAACAGGCCTGAGGATCAGTGGAACAAACTGGAAGATGCAGTCACAACCACAAACACACTCAGCCACTGAATCTCTGACAAAGGGGCCAAACAAGCTCACTGGAAGAAAGATAGCCTCTTTAAGAAATGGTGGTGGAAAAATTGACTTGCCCCTTGCCAAAGACTGAAAATACAACCAAATCTATCACCATGCAACAAACTCAAGTCAAAATGGATCACAGATCTCAATATTAAAAAAGAAACTCTAAATCTATTGGAAGAGAAATTAAGTAAAAATCTTGAAGACATAGGAGCAGGAAGAGAGTTCATGAACAAAAATCAAACTGCAAGGAAACACTTAATAGAATCAAGAACTAGGACCTCATCTTACTGAAAAGTTTTTGCACATCTAAAATAATCACCAGCAAAGTAACAAGAAAGCCCGCAAAGGGAAAATATCCTAGCTGGCTGTCCCTCGGACAAAGGCCTTCTATCTAGAACATACAAAGAATTAAAAAACATGAACCTGTCCAAATTCAAAGACTCAATCCAGAAATGGGCATCTGAGATGAATACACACTTCTCAGATAAAGAAATACAAATTGCAAATAAATATATAAGAAAATGTTCTACACCACTAGTTATTTGAGAAATGCAAATAAAAACAACATTGAGATTTCATCTCACCCCAGGAAGATTGGCCAGCATTAAGAAATCATCCAATAACAAATGTTGGCGGGACTGTGGAGAAATAGGATCTCTTCTGCACTGCTGGTGGGAATGAAGTCTGGTGAAACGATGTGGAGATCGGTTTGGAGATTCCTCAGCAAACTAGGTCTAGAGGTTCCATTCAACCCAGCTATTCCCCTTCTGGGTATTTTTCCAGAAGATCTGAAAGCATCATTCCACCACGATATATGTGCACCCATGTTTATAGCAGCAGAATTTTTAGTAGCTAAATTGAGGAAGCAACCCAAACATCCATCCATGGAGGACCGAATAAAAAAATGGCATTTTTATATAATGGAATATTACTCAACTATAAAGAAAGACAAATTTGAGGCTTTTATATGCAAATGGTCACAATTAGTCACCATATTCATAAGTGAAAGAAATCAGAGGTACATTTGCAAGCAACGTATTGTATCACTAGTGTAAGAACCTGAAAGTGGGAATATAAATTAGGAGGTATGAAGGGAGTCTGCTCAAAAGTAAGGAGCAAATGGGATGAGGGGAAGGAGAAAAGGAAGAAAGGGACAAATATGTATCTGTGTATGTATTTGCGGGATGCTAACATGGTGCCACTGTTGAATTATGTTGCTTTATGGTAAGGAACAGTTCATGATTGATTGTTTGATCAAGATTGTATGTCTATATGTGATTTCATGAGCATACACTTTGAAATTATCAATATATAATACAACAACTACTGTTAATTCCCTGTCACTTTGTCTATAATTTAAATTGTTTTGATCATACTGTTCTTGTGCTACTTTGTGTCTTTTTGTCAGTGTTTTCTTTTTTGCTTGTTTTTCTTTTATACTTTTTAAAAATACATGTCAAGAGATTGTACAGTATTATATCAGACAATACTAAGTGATAAAGTACATCTTTAAGTGCTAGAATAGTATAAATGCTTATGAGTCAGTTTAGAATATGTTATTACAGCTCAAACTTAGGTCGCACTGACTGATTGAACAATACAAATTATTTTACCAAACACTTATATGGTAGCAATAATGTCTTATTCCAAAAGTCACTAATTACTTCAGAATAAAATATTCTAAAGAGTTGTTTGTAAATGAGGCCATAAGAAGATGGCTATTGGGCTACTGGGATAAGAAATTTGGTTTCACTTTTCAGTTTGCATAACTGTAACTATGCCCTTGTGTGAAAACAGTCAATATATATTTGTTTTCTGCTTTGGCCAGATTATGACCAGGCTATTGTTTTGGGTGAAGATAGAATTTTGCTTTCTTCCCATCTTAGTTATTAGCATGGGACTTCTTTGGCCAAAATTTTATGATGTGGTGCATCATTTCAATGGATACATATGTTGCAATGAACCCTCTGTTAGCCAGTGGAAGTCTCAACATATACACATGTCACAATGAAGTCACTATTGACTATAAACAGAACCTCTCTTGTGACAATTTTTATTTTATGAGAAAGATATTTACTTAGGTTAAGCCTCTGAATTGTCCAACTGGTTTGCTATTATAGCATAACAACCAATTTTGAGTAATGTGTTTTAGCTTTATTGCATTTCTGTTACTGCTTGCTTAAACAATTTTAATATTCCCCAGCATGAGTTTTTTCTGTTAGAAATTATAAAATTGTTTTAGACCATCTCTGATGTTCTCCTATTTTATGAGTATTAGGGCACTGATCCCATGTAGAATTATGATTCTTTTCCTTCCTGAAAAGCCATATAAGAGACTTACAGTCAAATGTCTATTTCAAGAGCAGCTGCCATCAATAAGCCTCTTAATATATTTCCTTTAAATTAGTCTATGAATATGACTTTTATCTTCACATCATAGTTTACCAATACTAGAGAACGTTCCACATTCACCTCTAGCATCTCAGCATATCATAACATTCACTTATCTTAAACATTTTATATGACTGGCATCTAAATAACTATATGCAGAAGTTTAATGTAATTATCTCTCTTTATTTTGGCATTAGACACAGAAGGTACAGTTGTCCAAGATTAAGCATTGATTCATTGGTTTGGAACATCCCATACTCTTAAGTAAACTAAAAGGATATATTTGGGAGCATCCACAAATGCTGGTTAATTAAATTTTGTGTTCAAAGAGAATGAAGAAACATTAGAGACATTATAGAATCTTCATCTTAGGAATACCAGTAATCAAGTACCTTCTTGTATATTCCGATGTAAATGTTCAAATGCAATTCTAACCTTAAGACATTTTATAGTAAGAGGTCAGTAAAAATCTCCATTCTACATCCTCCACATCTTCTCAGGCCTGTAGTGAAGGCATCAGAAGTATACTTTTAGGTTTTTATGTTTAAACAATTTCAGGATTAGTAATTTTGTCATTTTGTCTAAATTAATTTTAATTTAGAACCTAAATTGGACCGGTCATTGCCCCCCATTCCTGATCAGGGAATGTGGCACTTAACTGCCTTTGTTCTCACCTTATATACATTTTTGGTTTCCATGGTAATAGATTGGAATGTTTAGGCCTGGCCACAGTTGTTTACCTCGCACCATGTAACCAGGTCAGGCTCTGGCCACAATGATGTATACTTCAAGAACTCAGCCAAGGAGAAGAATTCCAGCACAAAGTCAGGACTGCAAAGTTAACTCTTTACAACCCCTCCAGGATGTTCCTCAAGACACATTTTGAGGCTTGTCTATCTTAAAATGTTGTGCATAAAGTTGCTGCCCATTACAATGGTCCAGGAATTCACTCCTGTGATGAATAAAGCTGGCACTATTCCAGCTTTGAGACTTACCTCAGATACTTCTTGGACCTGTCCTAAGCAAGGGAAGCCAAATGTGCCAGATGAAGTATCAGGGAATATTAGTCTTATTAGCTTCTCTTCTTCATTGATATACAAGCTTTTTTGGGTGTTCTTTCTGCCCTTTTCTCCTTTATTTTATAGGAGATAATTTCCCCAACAGTTCACTTATTCCAAGATTATTATTTCAAAGGTGGCAATTTACTTTACATTGGATTGAATTCTGTTGAATATTGACAATATGACCAGAGGAGTGAAGCACCCAATTGTTATTTTATAAGACAAAATTTAGAAATATGAGGCATTAGACCATTCCTATGGGCAAGAATCACTAAGGAGCCCTAAACTATTTCTCATTTATGCATTCAAAGCAATATTTTGATAAAAATATATTTAGATAAGTTCTTTCTTTATTTATTTTTTCTCTTTTTTTTTTTTTTTTGGTACCAGGAATCAAACTCAGGACCTTGTGCTTGCTAGGCAGGCACTTATGCCACTAAGCTATAGCCCCAGCCCCTTAGATCAGTTCTTTATTGCCTCCTTACACAGTTGAGGCACAAACTATTCTTGATTATATGTCCCCTACCCATACCTACCAGCTACTTAGTAGGTTAGGGTTTAAAATTCAATGGCATGGTATTACTTTGTGGTTGCAGTTGTGGTAGGTAGTTGCCTGGCACGTAGCACCCAGACTTTGGGCTGAATGCTGATATAGTTCCTGGTGCTGTACCTGGTGATGAGCCCCACAGGTTGGTGCTATAAACATCGATCTGTTGGTCAAATGAGACTTGGGCAGTGAGCATTACTTCAGGACACCTGTGCTCTCTATGCTCTTTAAGAAAAAGGAGGCATTTATCCATCTAAATTTCCATCAACTTTCCGAACTGATTCTTATGACTGTTTCTTCTTTTAATATTTTATTTGCAACCTCCTGATACTACTTAAATTTCACCCCACTGCTTCTACCACTACTATCTGCTTTGAATCCACTAAGATTTACCTCATTTCATCTTTTATCACTGCCTGTGTCAGTTATCATTAAAAAAGCCCAACCTCCCAAGCCAACCAGCGTTATTATCATCTTATCATCAGGTAGCTATGCGGATCATTGTATTCAGCCCTCCTTCTTCTCTCCCCAGCTCCTCCGGCTTCAATTTATATGAATGTTACTTTTACTTTTCTGCTCTTAATAAACCTGGGTCCATTCTGAAGTCACTGCTTCCCTTATACACATTACAGTAATTCTTTCATTAGACCTAGAGTTGCTGGGAGCCCTTTCACTGTCTCTCATGGCTAGTTCTATATCTTTATCTCTCTATCCCCTCTCCTTCCCCAGTAACACCTAGACCAATATTGTGTCACTGCTTCTCCCAACTCCCTGAACATACCTACTTATTTCTCAGCTTCTTGGCTTGCAGCTTACTGCCACTCACTACATTATTCATGTTTATTTCACTTAACGTTAATTTTAATAGACAGGTAAATGACTCTTCTATGACCTTGAATTCTCAATTTCTTAGTCTCCCTTTCTTCCTTAAACTTTTTTTTTTTTTTTTTCGGTACTGGGGATCGAACTCAGGACCCTGCGCTTGCTAGGCAGGCGCTTATTCCACTGAGCTATATCCCCAGCCCTCCCTTTCTTCCTTATCTTAGCCACTCACTCCCATGGTTGCACTTTGGGCCATGGGTCAGCAGTAGCTATGTATCCTCTATAAACTCATGTTTATGCGTTGGACTCCCCAATAGGTACTTCTTAAATTTTCCATCTCAGTGCCATAGAATAGTGACTCTAAAACTCCTTCAGTTGTACTGAGATCTCATTCTGCTGGTTTTTACCATGCTTCTATATTTTAAGGTCTGTATTCCTCTTTCTAAATCTGGCTTAAATTTCATAGTTAATAATTATACTTAACCACTTGAAACATGCTTGGCTTCCTTGTCACTTTCTTACTTGGGGTATTTTCTTCAAAAATTTGCAATTCTGACTATATTCAGTTTTCTCTATATACTATACCTGGATCCAAAATAGCAGAACACTGATGGAAAAAATTGTATTGATGGTCTGCCTTTAATTTAATTACCATAAATCTCACATAGGCTTTTAAGGCTAATTGGGAGTCACATTTTCTTAGTTGATTTATTTTTTCCTTCTCTGATCCTTCGTGTCTCTCCTTTGTCTCCGGCTCTGAACTCTGCTTCCCCACATGAATTATTTGCATTTTCATCTAAGGCTAGTTCCTCCCTAAATTTCATCTCTTCTCCACTGAAGGATGTTTCTCCTTAGTTCTCCTCCTCCCTTGTATCATTGCTTCCTTGCCCAGTGGAATTATTCCTAGCTGTACAAGCCTGTTGTCGTGTTGTCCATCTTGGAGACATTTCTCAGCTTCTCTTCTCTGTAATCCCTACCCTACTATTGTGTTCCACTTTGAGGCAACAATCCTTGGAAGAGTAGTTAGTACTAGTTGTCTCTAATTCTTCTATTTTCTCTGTTAAACCTCTACTACCCCTTCAAAATTTCCCACCCATATGGCCACCATTGATCTCCATGTTGTTAAATTCTATAGTGAATTCTCACTCCCAATTTGTGTGACATGTCAGTAGCATTTGTGTAGCGTCTCCAGTACATTTTATCTACCTGGTTCCGTGTGTTGCACATTTTTGTTGTGTTATTGGTTGTTTCTTCTCCATCTCTGCTGATTCCTCTTTCTCCTCCAATTGGTATAGGGTCCAGGGTTCGGCACACGTACTTTTCCCATTGTTTTAAAAAAGACTTTTCCTTTTTTGGAGAGTTCATCAAGTCATGTGAATTAAATTTCATCCATAAAATTATAATGTCCCGATTTATATATCTAGTTCAGCTCTCTTTTCAAAATTTCCATTTTGACACCTCTATTTAATACCTCAGTGTATTTAAACCTAAACCCTAAATCAAGATCTAAATTGGTTCAAAAGCTTTGCCTTTCTCATAGTTTCTCCCATGTTAATGCTAAACCCCTGATTTTACTTATTCATCTCAAAAACAGCCATCTTCACACACACACACACACACACACACACACACACACACGCATGCACGCACACAGAATCTGTCTGCTTCCATTAATTTTGCTACCAGCCCAATCAAAGCTGTCCTCTATGTGCTTCTGCTACTTCCTCATTTGAGACCTTGCAGTGTATTTTCAAGCTGGAGTGATCCTTATGAAGTCCTTCAATTTTCGTAAGCATTAAGACTAGGTCTTTAAAATGGCTAAGTTTTATAAACCCTGTTAGCACTTTGACCTCTGTGCCACCTGCCTTACCCGCTTAGCTCTAGTAACATTCGGTCGGCTTCTTAATCCTCATGTATCTGAGAGGTTCTACAGTCACAAAGCCTCAGACCTGTTTGCTCCGTCTGCATCTCCTTTACTGTCTGCATAATCGCATGTCTGATTCCATTGCCTTCTTTGAGTTTCATTTTTAGATGTTACTTCTTCAATAACCCAAACCAGGCAGCACCATTTAAAGTTGCAGGCTGCCTTCCTCAGGTTTGATCCTCCAACCCAATCTGCCCTGGTTTTCTGTAGCTGACACATCTTTAAACGCACTTACTTGGGAGTGCCAGTTGTTCTTTCTATAATATTTCTCTAGCTCCCAGAACAGAGTCTGGCATATGGGAGATATTCAATCTGTAAATATTTGTTTAATATTAAATGAATTATTATTTATGTTCCTTATCTTGATTATATCATGAACTCCTTTCTTTCTACAAACATGTATTTTGAGGGTTTTATATGCACATGGAAAATAATACCAAAATGACTGTGATGACTCCTGTCCCTAAGAGGTTTAAAATCTTATAAGGGAAGCAGGCTATAATCTCATTGTAATTAAATACTAAGCCAAATTTGTATTTTGACTTAGTATTTAATGGCTTAGTATTTAAATGTATTTGTAGTAATAGCTCTGGGTATATTAACCTCACTAGAAAATTCACAGAAATTTTGTACAGGAGCCAATAAGTTAAATATGATTTGAAGTATGCATTAGAGTTTACTAAGCAAGTGAAAGGGTAAGGGCATTTATTATGAATTAAAAATTTATGTCTTCTTAAAATCAGCATATTGAAGTCCTTAATCCCAATGTGATTATGTATATTTGGTAGTCAGGCTTGTGAGACGTAGTCAGGTCATGAGGGTAGAGCTTTCATGAATAGGATTAAAGCTTCTATAAGAAGATAGAAAAGTTTGCTTCCTTTTTCGGCTGTAGGCCGTATGAGTGTGGAAAAGCAGACAAACATGAACGTCTGTAAACCACATGTAGGACTTGTAGTCACCTTGATTTTGAACTTGGAATATTCCAGAACAGTGAGACATAAATGCTTGCTGTTTAAACTGTCTTGTCTATCCTGACTTATTATAGCAGTGGAAGGAAGAAGATACTTCAGGAGTATGCAAAGCCTGAGTGTCCTTACTACCTCATCTAGTAAGATCTAAGAGTATGTTATTAAATCAAGAAGAAGGGTATTCTTTCACACTTTAAAAATTTGTATCACAAATGGAGGTGGGTTTTCTGTGAAGTTAAACTTCCACTTTAGGATTGAAAGGTCTCTATTAATGTATTAATATAATACTTTCTAAGTAAAAATGCAGGAGTGCTTTATTATTTTAAGTTAGTAAAACTAATGTGACTGTACTTTTCCTGTCACGTTCCACCTCGTGTCAAGTAATGTTGAAGTGCTGTTGGCATTTCTGGCACTGGACGAGGAGTAGATGCATAGGGGTTTCACATAGGTTGAGTGCAGCGGCATATTTTTGTGGTTCTCAGTCACTTCTGTAGATAGTTACTCCCTGCATGCTCTTAAATGCCCTCTGTGTCTAAGTGTCATATGATTTTATGAATTTATCCTGTGATGCCCAGTCCAAGTTTGTGGGTTGTAGAGGAGAAATAAAATTATGAAACATAAAAAGTCAGAATCTAAAGTAACCAGTACATGTTTTAATGGTCAGTTATGTAAAATTATAACTGGATAATTAATTCTCTTGGTCTAGACTAACTTCTCTCTTTAAGAAAAAAATAACATAAAATTCATTTTGTGTCACCACAGTGAAGGCAATGACACAAACATGTTAACAAGTATCGTCAATTCAAAAATTATTTAAGATTACTATTGAAAAACTTTATCAGAATCCTTACATTTTATATTCAAAAGTAACTTTATTAGAGGACCATTGACTGCATTCATTTCTTAGTGTTCCCATAGCAAATTACTAGAAACTTGGTAGTTTAAAACAATAGAAATTTTTTCACACAGGTTTTGAGGAGAGGTCAGAAACCAGGGTGGTGTCGGCAGGCTTGCTCTCTTCTGGCCGCTTTGAGGGAGAGTCTCTTTCGTGCTTCTCTTCCAACTTCTGGCGGCTTTGATGATCTGCCTCCATCTTTATATGTCTTTGTCCTCTGAAAGTTCTTAATTATGTTTGCAAGGTCCTTATATCCAAATAAGGTTACAATTATGGGACCCGGGGGTTAAAATATGGGCATATATTTTTTGAGAGTACAAAAGTTAATCCACTAAAATGACATTACTAATAATGACAGTAACAAAATTGAAAGAAACCTTTCTATACTATTATCATAAGGAGTATCATTTAGTCAGTCATGGGAAATGATCGAATTATACATTTATATTTCCGTTAAAATTGTATTTCAAAGTTATTATATAAAGAAGTGTTTGAAAGTATAACATCAAAAATTTTAGAAAAACCACAAGCAGATTAAAATGGAAAATAAAATTCTTTGGATGTTTTCCTGGATTTAAGATGAGTGATAATTCTCTTTTTTTACAATTTGTAAGTTATAGCTCTTTTTATAAATGTATATTTTATATCTAATTATATATTTTTAATTTTGTATTATTTTTCTCAGGAAAGATATTTCAAATCATATGTGCTTCAAGCTTTACCAAACTGGTGTGGCTTCTGCACATTTGTAAATAAAATATTCAAAGTATGAACATGCAAAACAAATGATCTCTTCCATAATGTTCTTCTCTTAAACTTTTAAATTTTGTTCTCTGTCCAACCACTTATTGGTTCCTTTTAACATAGAAATATCTATAAAACTTCTCCTAGTAGGACTTTAAATTTGTAAACAGATTGTTTTAACTTATCTCTGAAAGAACAAGAATGATTCTTTGTTGTCTTAAACATTCTTTTCATGGCCAAAAACAAGTGTTAAGGCATAAATTTTCTCCTAGACAGTGAATTTGTTCTTTGTCGAGTTCACTGGGCTCCTGAACTCTAATTATACATAGAAGCTTCCTTACATCATCTAAACCTATAGATGCTTCATTAAAATATCTGAATCTTTATTTTAATCCCATTTTCTTTGTATCAAGCACATAGTTTGGTGGGGCACATGCAGCAAGACTGAAGAAAGAAGAGACGATTTGGATTCTGGATTAGTTTTTCCTTTGGAAAGAAGGATTTGAGTTTGTCATGCTCTGCATGTAGGTTTTTTTTTTTCTTCAGTTGTACCAAGGAATATGTTTCAAAACTTGGAACTGCTTCAGATATTTGAAGTTATAAGGAATCATTATAAAATATTGTGGCATGTATTTATGAGAGAGTCCTTCAGCAAGAAAAATATTGAAAGAGCCTACTATCTTGTTTCTTCAGGTAGTCCACACCTATCCATGGAAGGCAGTACGGAGATAACTCATTCTGTCAATATTTGTCAACAGGACAAATATTTTCTAAGTAACCTTATGAATTAAAAAGTGAAAGAAACAGGAAGCCTTTCTTAGTGTGTACTTAGAGTATATTACAGCTTGGGAATAAAGCTCAGTATTTTCACTCCAGATTTTTACACTGTGGAAAATACATGATGGCTATCTCAAGTCTTTTAGTTATTGTTGTGTGTAATAATTCATAAAATCCTTTCCCTTAAGTTTTTAAAAGGCATAATTTTCATGAAATATCTTATAGATTTACTCATTTTTTCTTCTGACTGTAATTTGAAAGCTATGTTTTGATGTCAAAAATAAATAATAAACCTTCTCTTTAGTCATGCTACTTGCATGCTTCAATGCATACATATAATACATGGAATAGGATTGAAATTTAAACATATAAGGTGTTGTTTTCTTTCATGACCAGGATCCAGGATCCTGGATCCTCAGGAAATCCACAGTAGTAAAATTTTACTGCCAGTGAAATGATGCCTGAAAATAATTTGAAAGCAAGACTTAAACTCACTAATAAATTATTTTCCAATTGGAAAAATTCCCTGAAACTTCAGAAACACCTTGAAGCATAGTCATCTTTACAAGGTGCAGTCACGATGATGGAGTAGAAAAATGAGTTTAAAATACTCCTAATACTTACTCTACTCAAGCTTCTCACATTGACTTTCACCTGGCTTCTCTTCAGATGTGCTTATTTAATCATTCTTTGGCCATATATTTCATTTGATTAAGAACAGATTCTCCTTTTGTGAGGCTGTTTATGTAGAGTGTTATTGATGGTGCTTTAAAGGCTTGGTCAAAACTTTTCACTTCAGATGCACAGTGTACATTCAGAATATAAACCTTTATCTTTTATTTTATGAAAAGTAAAACAAAACTTCCTCACAAAATAAGAGAATAGCAATAGTTAATACACTGTGTATCATTATCTTCAGAGTAGGTACTCAAAGACAAAAAACATTCTCTCTTACAAAGAAGAAATAGATAATAGCACAAAACTTTAAGTGAGCTAAGAGAAACTAGTAGTATAAATGAAACAAATGAGCTTATACCAAAAAGAAAGTTAGGAAAATTTGTACCACCAATACCACATTATAAAATATCCTGAATTATTTTGGATGAAGGGAAATGATACTGAAGGGAATACAGGTCTTTGCATATTGAAGCAAAATTTATTATGGAATAGATGTCTAAGTATACATGAAATACTTTTTAAAAAGTTGTTGTAATACTCTTTGAAGCATCATTAAAACATTGCCATGAAAATTTGTAATATATTACTATGACAAGTATGACTTGAGGATCAGAGATCGTTGTGTTCCAAAGTCCTTAAATTTCATAAGGAGAGATAACATGAGGAATTAAGGGTTACCCATTACAAAAATGTCAAAGAAATTTAATGGATAAAAAATTAGCATAAATGTGTCAAAATCTTTTATTTGAACTTCGTACTTCCTATTTATCTATCTGATATTTTGTTCTTTATGTATATAGATATATAGATATATTAATTTTGATTTTTTCATATGAGAAACTATCATATTTAAGCTTGTGTGTCTGATTTATTTCACTCAACATTATATTCTCAGTTGCATGCATTTACATGTGAATGCTTCATGTTCAGTTTTCTTTATGGGGGAATAGTATATCATTGTATATAGATACCACACTTTCTTATCCAGTCGTCTGCTGATGGAGATATGCACTATTTCTAAGATCCAGATATGATACACTGTGTCACTATAAACACGGATATGCATGTATCTTGTAAAATTATGCTTTTAACTTTTAGAAAGAAACCTGAAGGGAGGTAGCTGAGTCAAATGGAATTTTTATTTGTATCTGCACTGATTTCCACAGTGGTTGTATTAGTTTATATTCTCACGAATGATATAGAAGAGCACCTTTTCCCCACATTCTTACCAGCATTTGTTATTATTAGATTTTTTTAATGACAGCAATTCTTTCTGGGGTAAGATAGTATCTCAACATAGTTTCAATTCATATTTCTCTAATGGCCAATGATATTGAACATTTTTCATGTGTACATTGACCATTTGTACTTCTCATGAAAATTGTTCATTTTGGTTGCCTATTTTTGATTCAGTCTTTTATTTGGGGGAGTCATTTTAAAAAATTCTTTATATATTCTAGATGTAGGGCCTCTGTTTGAGGAATAGCTGACAGTTTTTTTTCCCCCATTCTTTAGGTTTTATCTTCACTGTGTTGGTTTTTTATTTTGCTATCTAGAAGATTTTTAATTTGATACGATCTCATTTGTTGATTATCAGTATTATTTCTTGTCCTATCAGAAAGTCCTTGCCTATACCTATGTCTTCAAGTGTTATACTTATTTTATCTTCTAGCAGATTACATGTATTTGTTTTAACGTTTAGATCTTTGGTCCATTTGATTTTAGTTTAGCACATGGTGAGACATATGAGTCTATGTAGATATTCTTTTCCCAGCACTATTTATTTAAGAGGGTATCTTTCCTCCAGTGTATTCTTTGGCCTGTTTGTCAAAGATCAAATAGTTGTTTGTGCCTGAGGTTGTTTCTCCTTCCTGTCTTTTGTTGCTGGGATCCACATGCCTGTTTTTTGCCAGTACCATGCAGTTTTATTTTACTTTTTTATTTTAAAGAGAAAAGAAGGGGCTGGGGATATAGCTCAGTGGAATAAGCGCTTGCCTAGCAAGCGCAGGGTCCTGAGTTCGATCCCCAGTACCACAAAAAAAAAAAAAAAAGAGAGAGAGAGAAAAGAAAACTAACAAAGCAACAATGAAGACAAAATAAAAACAACAAAAATGATACATGACCTCAAAACAAAATCATAGGAATTAACAATGGTTGCTACATTGCATACTGATAGCTTCAGTGAAGTTGCTCAGTTCACCAGATGTAAGAATGCAAGGTTGATCAATGAAAACAATAGCAAGTAGTTAAAACAATTGGGAACAAAGCTCTGTATCATTACTATGCTACTTTAATCACTGTTGCTTCATCCTATAACTTCAAGTTGATTGTGATACTACCTGCTTTGCTTTTGTTACCTATGATTGTTTTTACCAATTCAGAGTCTTTTCTGGTTCCATATAAACTTTAGGATTATTTTCTGTAAAAGTGCCTTTGGCATTTTGGTTGGGACTGAGTTAAATGTTTATATCAGTTTTAGAAGGAGAACGATTTGGTTATGCTGGTTCTGGTTATCCAGGATCAGAGGATATCTTTCCATTTTCTGATGTCCTTGATTTCCATTTTCAGAGTGATGTAATTTTCATTGTAGAGGTCTTTCACTTCCTTGATTAGTCTGATACCTAAGTATTTAAATCTTTAGAAATGAGGTATTGTTTGCCTAATTTCTTTTTTAGTAGGTTCATTATTAGTGTATAGAAATACTATTGTGTGTTTATTTTATATCCTGATGCACTGATGAATTTGGTTATTGCATCTAGGAATCTTTTGGTGGAGTTTTTTGGTCTTGTAAATTAAAGATCAAGTCATCTGCAAATAATGATATTTTGACTTAGTGTTTCACTCTTTGTATCCCTTTAATATGAACCTTTAATTATATATTTTTCAAATTGGCTTGCCACTTGCCGAAGACTGACAATAGACCCAAGTCTATCACCATGCACCAAATTCAAGTCAAAATGGATCACAGATCTCAATATTAAAACAGAAACATTATATCTATTGGAAGAGAAAGTAGGAAAAAACCTTGAAGACATAGGAGAAGGCAGAGAGTTCATGAACAAAAATCAAACTGCAAGGGAAACACTTCAAAGAATCAATAACTGGGACCTCATCTTATTGAAAAGTTTTTGCACATCTAAAGAAATCACCAGCAGAGTAAAAAGAAAACCCACAGATTGGGAAAACATCCTAACTGGCTGTCCCTCGGACAAAGGCCTTCTATCTAGAACATACAAAGAATTAAAAAACATGAACCTGTCCAAATTCAAAGACCCAATCCAGAAATGGGCATCTGAGATGAATACACACTTCTCAGATAAAGAAACACAAATGGCAAATAAATATATGAGAAAATGTTCTATATCTTTAGTCATTTGAGAAATGCAAATAAAAACAACGCTGAGATTTCATCTCACCCCAGTAAGACTGGCCAACATCAAGAAATCATCCAATAACAAATGCTAGCGAGGCTGTGGAGAAATAGGAACTCTGTTGCAGTCCTGGTGGGAATGCAGACTGGTGAAACCACTGTGGAGATCGGTTTGGAGATTCCTCAGCAAACTAGTTCTAGAGGTCCCACTCAACCCAGCTGTCCCCGTTCTGGATATTTTCCCAGAAGATCTGAAAACAGCATATCCCTGTGATATATGCACACCCATGTTTATAGCAGCACAATTTTTAATAGCTAAATCATGGAAACAACCCAAATGTCCATCCACAGAGGACTGGATTAAAAAAATGTGGCATTTTTACACAATGGAATATTATTCAGCTGTAAAGAAAGACAATCTAGGGGCTTTTATAAGCAAATGGTCACAATTAGAGACCATACTCATAAGTGAGGTAAACCAGATGTGCATGTGCAAGCAATGTATAGTATCATTAGTGTAGGAACCTGGAGGTGAGAATATAGATCAGGAGGTATGAAGGGAGACTGCTCAAGGGTGGAGAGCAATCAGGATGAAGGGAAGAAGAGGAAGAAGAGGAGGACAGCTGAGTAGGTATGTATGTATGTGCGGGATGGCTGACATGGTTGCACTGTTGTCTCATGTCATATTGATGTGGGAAACAATAGGTGATTAGTCGTTTGATCAACCTTGTATGTCTATTTGTATTGTCCTCAGTATACACTTTGAAGCTACCAATGTGTAATACAACAACCATTGTCGATCGCCTGCCACCTTATCTGTAGTTCGGTTTTTGTACTGCTCTTGTGCTACTGTGTGTATGTTTGTTAGTGTTTTTGTTCTTTTACTTTTAAAATAAAAAAATTATATATTTTCAGCATTCTACAAAAGATATTTTTCCTTTAAGGAAATCATATATACTTCAAAATATTCCTCCATGAGTATTAAAAATAATGAATGCTTCAAAAGATATTGTAAGATAAAATTATTGGCATTACTTTTAAAATTTATATAAAATTATCTCTTTCATCCTAATCAAAATATTATAGTAGTACTTAAAATGTTTTCAAAAATATTTATCTCTTTTTCCTTTACATGCTTAACTTTATTGACAAATAAAAATTTTTTCACTATAATAAAAATATTGAGGTAGAAATTGGAACACTTTTCTAAAAATATTTAACTGTTTTTCTCTTTACATGGTTAATCTTGTTAAGAGTTGTATTAGCAGGTGAACTTTTTTCACCTGTATAAATCTTGGAGAATTTTCAGAGTGGAATTATTTATATCATGTATGCTAGACTTCTCTAAGAACAATAAATAACATAATTATGCTTATATTGTAATTCTTAGTGCAGTTTAAAATTACCAAAATATTACTTTTTGCATTTTTATTTTGTATGCATTTTTACCATTATTTTTCTGTAATTTCAACATATCATTATTTCACCAAGAAACAGGATAAGAAAGAACACACTGGGATAAACATTCGAAATGAAGTAACTTATCTTCATCATTAAGCTGTTGATTTCTTCAACTAGAGCTGGACTGGGAAAATATTTAATCTGTATATTTAGGTATAGCACTAATAATCAAGGTGTCTTTTTAGCCTGAAAGGCCTAGTACTCCTAGTACTTCAAATAGCACTATACTGATAATCAATTAGTTGGCATATATATACCATATCACAGTCTTTAGTTATGTGCATACAATGTGGTTGTTCATCAAGTTTGCTGTACTGTAACTGCTTTATAGTTAATTGTAAGGCTTTGTTTCTACTTTATGATTATTACTTTTGTAATAGGTCGGTTGCCAGATATGTGTCAATCATACCACACTATAGCTGGATAAGAAATCATCCTAAACACGTAAAGTGGCTTAAAGTAAAAGCATTTATTCTCATCTCTCTGTGCATTGGCTAATAGGTCAGCTGATACAGTTTGGCTACAGCTGGGATGGGCCTCAAATTGCAGGCACAGTTCAAGTCAACTCTGAGTACCTTCACTTCTTTGAACAGTGTCCTGCCTGTGAAGGTTCTTTCTATGGCATTCATAAAAGCACAATTAGCCAAGTCACTTTGTACTAACATAATTCAAATCTTTATTTTTCTTACCGTATCTCCTACTATTCTATCAACCAAGGAAGGTCATGTTATAATGTGGGTATCACTGAAGTAGCAAAGTATGCTCTACTCACAGAATAATATTTGGCAGAACAACCATTTAATTTGGTACCATTTGAGATTTCATTCTTAAAATGTATGCTTGAAAATTCACTTGTATGTAGAATCCCTTTTAGAGGAATATTTTATAACAACTTCAAATATCTTGACGTAAAGCAACCTCAAGCAAAAGGCCCATAGGGAATATTCCAGTGAAGCCTCACTGCACATAAGACTTATTTCAATGTAAAACAGTAAACTTAGCTCAGGTGGAGCTTACAGAGAAAAATGCCAGGATCAAATGCCTAAATGAACATCATATGTACAAATTCATGACATTCAACATTATCCACCTGCAGATTTGTAAACCCTTTGGAACGAAAGTAGTATATATGCTTCACAGAAAATGTGCTTTCTTTCAAACTGCTCAGTTTTTACCTGCAAAATTCCGTCTTCTTTAACTTCTTTCATGTGTGTGTGTGCTTCGTAGTTCTGTGATTCATTTGGAGCTGTTTTAGAAAACAATATGCTATTTATACCTTAGCTTAATGTATAGGAAAAAAGAACAGAAAGGCCAAAGGAGCTGCATTTGGGGCGATCGGGATTTCCACTTTTCGTCAAGGTAGGTAGGACGGGTTGTCACGAAGCCACCTTATAATAGCCCCCAGGTGCAAAGTGCGCTTCTGTTGGGAAAAAACATGTCTTTATTTTGGATGTGCCACTGGAACATTCTGAATGTTGAAGAAGTTGAAAATTGGAGAAGCTCACAGAACTCTCTTTTCTCAGTAAATCTGACATGTCATAAAGTCCTAAAACGTACCCATCAGTTGACATTTTTGTTGCAAAATCTATTGCTTGAGTAATGTGGGAATAAAAATGATGTCCTCTTTCTGGTACTGTAACAGGCAAGTGAATTACTTAATATATTTTATATTCTTCCTTGCTTTTCATACACATATGCATACTGTATTAAATTTTCATTACCTAAGTGAAAGAATGAGTCTGCCTTTAGCATAAATGAGAATTTTAGATAATAAATGTCAATGTTTATTGCAAGGAATAATGCATCTAAAGCTCTTGCGAGGTTGTTAAGTGTATCATGAGATAAATTTTGTAAATCATATTTTGCTTACTTCTTCATTGTGATCGAAAGTACGTGTTACATATGAAGAAAATAAAAAATTTGCCTAATCCTGCACTATATCCTGTGAAAGTGTATTGATTTTAACTATGTCATCACATATGTATGCATGAAATGCATCATTTATGAGATGAATTTTTTAAAGGAAGGTTAACTCTCTAAGTCAAGATGATAAGTTTGCTAAACAGGAAAAGCTTTTCCCATGGATTTCATAGGACCTAGGCTGATTGTAATTTTCGGCTTTCATGATTGCTTTTGATGCTCTGTTTCAGGGGCCAAATTCTCTTCGTGAATCATGTTAAGGAAAAAAATGTATATTTTAGTGTCTTGACACCAGCCGGCACTTCACTCTTAAGATTTACTGAAATAATAACCTTTGCTAACCCTAGATCTTGTGTATCATGAATTAAAACTACTTCTAGAAGTTTTTGGAAATTGTTTGCTGTTTTAAACACCTCCCAAAGTACAGTACCTGGTATTTATGATAACCTTTATAATTCCTTAAATTAAAGTCAGATCTAGTTTGAAAGTCCTTTGCACTTGGGGTCTAAAATTCTGAACTTCAGCCCCATTAATATGCTAACATAGCTAATTATCTACCAGAACTTTCTCTGGCACACTGTCTTTACCTCTATGCAGGAATAATTTCTATTTTTAATTTTTAAATTGGTAACACATTTTTATTAGTATGATTTTGTGGAGATATAATATTTATACATATTTATGAGTACAGCATAGTTTGATACAGGTAAAAAATGTATAATGATTACATCAGGGTAACGCATACTTCCATCTCCTCAAATATTGGAAAATTTTATAATCTTCTAATTATTTTGAAATATATGGTTGATGTAACCAATATCCTATGGTGTTATAGAAAATTAGAACCAGGGCTGGGGATATAGCTCAGTGGAATAAGCACCTGCCTGGTAAGGTCCTGAGTTTGATCCCCGGTACTGCAAAAACAAAAACAAAAACAAAAACAAAAACAAACTAGAACCAATATTTCCTCTTTGTGTTTTGGTGTCCTTATCTACTATCTTTCAATCTCGTGTCTTTCTTGTCTTGTTCAGTCTCTCATGATTACTATTTCATTTTGTCCTTCTAGGAGAAGAGCATTACTTTTTTTCCTAGGGCATACTGATTATACCAAGTAGTGGATTTAATTATGGCATTTGCATACATGCATATAAGATAATGATCATACCCATCCCTCCATTTCCCTCCTTTATTTTTTCCGTTCACCTTTCTTGGATCCCCTCCCTCCTCTCGAGAAGGCTCCTTTTTAATCCCTCGCTTACTCTTTTTCCTCTGTAAATTCCACATACCAGGGAAACAACGTCATTATCCTTTCGCCTGTTGATGAGCACCTAGTTCTGTATCTTGGCTATTGTGAACTGTGCTGCGGTAAACATGGGTATGCAGGTATCTCTGTAGGATGCTGGTTTTCATTTCTTTGGGTATATGCCAAGGAGTGATATAGATGGATCATATGGTAATTCTTTTCCACTACCCCCCCATACCGATTTCCATAGGCGCTGTACTAATTTACAGTTCCACCTAAAGTGTACAAGGGTTCCTTTCCCTCCTACATCTCTGCCAGTGTTTACTATTTGTTCTACTGTTAATGACAACCATTTTGACTGTGGTGAAATAGAACCCCCATATATTTTGATTTGCATTTCCTTGAGAGCTAAAGATGTTCAACATTTTTTCATATACTTACTGGCCACTTGCACTTCCTTTTAGAATTATCTATTCAGCTCACTCATCATTCATTGATTAGATTATTTGTTCTTTTGGTATCATTTTTAAAATTCTTTATATATTCCGAATAGCAATCTTCTTTTGTAAGAGTAGCTGGCAAAGACTCTTTCCCATTCTGTGGGCTATCTATTAACTCTGTTAATTGTTTCCTGTGTTGTGTAAAACTTTTCAGTTTAATACAATCTCATTTGTCAATCCTTGATTTTTTTCTCGAGCTATTAGGCATCCATTCAGGAATTTGTTAGCGATGCCTGTGTTTCTCTATATTTTCTGTAGCAGTCTCAAAGTTGCAGGTAATTTGAGAAACATTAGGGCGATTTCTTTCTCAACAGGTTAATTTTTCTCTTAAAACTGCTTTTTCTGTATCTCACTTGTGTTTTCCTTTTTATTTTATCTATCTATCTATTTATTTATTTATTTTTGGTATTTTTGACACAGGGTCTTGCTATGCAGTTCAGGCTGGCCTTGAGCTTGCTTTGTAGCACAGGCTGGTCTTGAACTCAAAACGATCCTCTTGCCTCAGCCTCCCGTGTGCTGGGATTACAGGTATGTACCACCATGCCTGGATCTCCATTTTTATTTTATTCTAGGCAAATTTAATTTCTTCCCTATTTTTTCAGTGGCCCTCAGATTATTCAAAAGTGTATCATTCAGTGCATTTCTTTTCATTTCTAAGATATATTTTTTTCTTTTTAAAATCTCTCTTTCTTACATCTCTCATTCATATCCTACATAATCTCCTGAATTTATTAGTTTTCTTTATTCTCTTGGAATAATTGAATTTTATACTAATTCCTTTGAATACTTTATGCAGCATTTCATCATCTTCAATATCTCTGGAGTTCATTGGTAGAGGATTATGAACTTTTGGAGAAGTCATATGATCACCTATTTTTATACTCTTGTATTGCTATGTTGAGATCTTTGTGTCTGTTGGGGTGTATATCTCTTTGGCATTTATGTGAAGGGTGTGTTTTTGGTAGCCTTCTCTTGCAGATGTGTCTTAGAATATCAAATTATTGTGAAGTCTTGAATGTGTTTCCTGGTGGGTTTAATTCTTTAGTTTTCCTGTTGTTTAGTGGTGATTAGTGTATTTTGACACAGTGCCTACTCTTTCAAAGGTTGATGTTCCCACTTCCTCTGTATAGGACTGGTATCCTTCTGGCAGCTGAGGCAAGGGTTTTGTAGGCCAAGGAAGACATGGGCTATGCTCTCTGTGATTACTCTAGTTTTGTTAAAAGTGTATGTTATGAAAGGGTGTTTGAGTGATCGATGCTATTCCAGTTTTTGTGTTGTTCCTCTCTGAAGTTGTGATAGAGGTTCAGGAGCAATTTCTTAGCCTTCATTCCCCTCAGCTTTTTCTGCTTAGTGCCTGGTCATCATTTGGGCATTTTAATTCTCTCTTCTTTTTTGGTGCTTGAAATTGAACATAGACCATGAGTACTAAGCTAAATCCCCAGCCCTTTTCATCTTTTTCATTTTTTAAATTTTGCGACAGGATCTTGCTAATTCCTCAGTTTCCCAGGCTGAGTTTGAACTTGTGCTCTTCCTACCTCAGGCTCCTAGAGTTTTCCTATTCTTTGAGGCAAAGTGTTCACCAGAGTGGAGGCACCGTGAAGTTTTGTGTAGAACAAGATGCTCTGTCTCTTAGTTCTGGCTGGGAGTGGAGCTCAGTGGCAGTGTCTACCCAGTATATTCATACTTTCATGCTCACTCTCCAGCAATGCATAAAAAAAAAAGAAAGTGAGTAACAGTAATAATGACAATGAGCAGCAAAGCAAACAGAGTTGTAAGGTTAAAAACTGGAGAGCAACTGTGACAACCACATTCCTAATAGTTGCAACTGTAGGAATGGCAAGAGAGGAAATAAACTAAAGTGTATTAAAATAATTGAAAAACAATAAAAAAGAAAATGGAAAGAGGGAGCCATTGCAAAAGTTAGAATATACAAAAAATGAAAAGGTAGAAAGCAGAATAAAAGGAAACAGCTTCCCCCTCCAAAATAAAAAGTGAAAAAAAAAAAAAAAGATTTGGTACAAAGGTTCACTCCTGCAACACCAGCCACTCTGGTGGCTAAGGCAGGAGTTTGAGGTCAGCCTGATTCAGTCAAAGAGAAAGCAAAATCGATTTCCTTCCATATATTTTACCTAATTCTTGCTGCAAATATTCTTGAATGTACCTATTTTGGTGTTTTTCTGCTACAACCACTGAGAGACAGGTGCTAGTCAGGAGAGCATGACAATGTTCACAGTGATGGTTAAAAGAAAGGAAAATGTTTGGACCCTGGACAGCCTCAGCAGCCTCTGTGACTGTGCTGCCACCCATCCCCCACTGTTGTTTGAGCCAGGTTTGCCTCTGACAACTTCAGGGGCCTCAGTGATCAAACCTCCCACACCTCCCTGCTGCACCCTCACAGGAGCTGAGCTAAACCCCAGATAGCTTCATCACCCCTAGGTGACTGCACTCTCCCCCCTCCCCCACCAGTGTGGGAACTCGGCTGGGTCCTGGGCAGCTTCCAGAGCCTATGTCACCACAACCTGCCCACACCCACACCCTCATGGAAGCTGAACTGAACCCCAGACAGCTTCAGAAACTACATGAGCATGACCTTCCCATCCCCGCAGTCTTATGGAAGTGAGGCTGAAACCTGGGCAGCTTTGGGAAACCCATGTGGGAGCCAAGCTAAGCCTGGACAGCTTTAGAAACCTCAGTGACCATGCACCCACCCCTCCCCTATTGGCACGAGAGCAAACTGAGCACCAGAAAACTTCAGGAGCATCAGTAACTCCACCATGCCCCACCACACCATCACAGGAGCCACATTGAGCACTGGGGACCTTTGGGTCTTTGCTCTGCGACTCCTACACATTTCAGGAGTCAGGCTGAGCTCTAGGGAACCTCTGGATCTTCGAAAATGGCAAAACAAAGGAGAAAAATGCTCTCTCAGACTTCTACCCTACCCAGAACGAGTCCAGGAGACATCGACACAGAAAAGCCTGGAAATCATACCTTAAATTTCTGAAATGATAGCAACTGAAGTACATAAACAACCATATCAGGCCATAGAAGTCATCAGGTCAGAAATAATTTCTCAGGTAAAAAATGAAATGACAGCAATGACAACAATAATGAAAGAATTGCTCAGCTACAGACGACATAGGTAAGTAAATGGAGGAGTGTAGAAAAATCGCGGAAACTTTGAGTGAACAATATAGAAATTAGGATGCATAAAACAGATTCAAACAGATATCCAGGAAATTAAAACTTCCATCAAAAGCTGGAAAATTGCTTGAATGAAGCTGAAGATAGACTTTCAGACCTTGAAGACAGAGTTGCAGGTAATGATTGTGAAAGGAAGAATCTCTAAAAAATAACAAGAAACCAGGAAATAACAGTTCAACAGCTGTAAGGTAAAGCAAAGAAAAACAATGTAAGATTAATAGGTATCAACAAAACAGCAGGCATCAACACAAATGACACAAAAAGATTATTTGCAAAAGTAATAGCAGAAAATTTCCCATGCCTGGGAACAGAGTCAGACAGACAGATAAGTGAGGCATATAGAACTCCAATTATCCATAACCAAAATAAATCTGTACACAGACATATAGTGATCAAGATCCCAGAAATTCAGCAAAGAACAGAATATTAAAAGCTGTTAAAGGAAAGAAACAGGAAAATGTAGGGATTTATGTTTACCATTTGGGTGTCCAGGCATATCTTTAATAGAATGTTACACTGTGGTTTTGCAGAAGAACAGAGTCAATGTAAAATATGTATGATTACACAAGGAATTTATGAGGTAGGCCTACAGGGTCAAAACTGGAGTGTCCAAGTAGCCATCTTGTGGATGAGACACAGAAGAGTTCAAAGTGGCCACCTGCATGGTGTAGGGCTGGAGGGTCCTTTAGCAACTGAAGATCAAAGGCCTGGAAACTCACTGCGAAGTCACCAGTGTTGAAAAACCAGAGTGTGAGTCAGAAGACTGAAGGAACTGGAGACCAAAGTCTAAAGGTGATGGTGAAGATCGGAGTGCCTCTGAAATAAAGGGAAAGACTCCTCTTTTCTTCCTTTTTGAGTATATTCGGGCTACCAGCCTGTTGGCTGGTGCCGCCCACATGTGTGGTGGGTCTTTCCCCTTCAGTGTATGGCTTACATATCCATCACCCTCAAACACATCAGCGCTCTACTAATCTACCTGGCAGTTCTTGCTGAAGTCAAGTTGATATATCACAATTAATGATCTGTAATGCTTTCATTTACTTTGAATATATAGCTAGTGGTGTGATTGCTGTGTAATACAGTAGCTCTGTTTTTAGTTTTTAAGGAATTTCTATGTTTTTTCCATAATAACTATATAAATTTGCATTTCATTAACAGACTATAAAAAGAATAAGGATAACCTCTTGTCTCAAGTGACTGGGATAAGAATTAATTTAACAAATATATTATTATTATCTTTGAATGAATAAAACTCTAGATATGTACATTAAAGCTTCATTTCTCATTTTAGTTTTGTGTTTTTATGGTACACAGCTAGGTGAAATCTATCCCTCAACAGTAGGTTGTTTTTCATTTTTCTAAGATACTTACGTATGTTGTTTTAACTTTTATTAAAGGTATAACATATATTATATTAAATGGAAAAGTAATACAGGTAAATAAAGATACAGATAATTTTTCATAGAAATAAAAATCATCTGTAAACACAACCTATTTTTTCAATGTCACTTTATGGACATAGTTGTATGTATACAAAAAAAATTTTAAAAAACTTTTTTGTGACTTGGTTTTAAAAAATTGACTGTCACCTTTGAACATATTTCCAAGATATGAAATAGTTTTTCTTACATATTTTACAGCTCTTCATGCTGTGTTATATGACTCTATCATACTTTATTTTACTTATTTCCTCTTGTCAAATACTTAGTTTTCCATTTTTATTATTATGATAAATAGTGATGCAACCAAACACTTTCATACCAAGTTACTTCTGGGAACTTAGTATATTTCTGCATTCATTGAAGTTATTTTTTTTCATTTCTCAGGGAAGTTTCATAGCTGCATAGCATTTGGGTAGTATTTATTGTTTTGTTCACTTCATTAAACTCTCTTATTAGTGGATGTATGCCACCATGCCCAGCTGATTTCAAATTTAAAACCATAGCAATTTTATCTGAATAATTTTAAAACATCAGAATGTAGGGTACTGCTCATCTGTATGATTTAGAAAGTAGTATTCTATAACAAGAAATTTCCTACTTTGAAGACAACAGTATAATAACCATTGTTGAATTCATATTGTCTTGTTTTTGAAATTCTGTATCATTTCTACTTTTTGTTAAAGTATTTTTTACTCTCTTTAAAATAAAAATTCCAAGCAATTTCAGGGAAATTATTATTTTTTTATTATTTTTTTCTCACGGGCTAAGGAATATATATATACATATATATGTATATATATACATATATATTTCAGACATTACAAATAAAGGTATCATATTGTTATTAGGAAAATCAAACAAATTATTTCACCATTATTAGTAATGATGAAAATATGGAAATGCAAAATATGGAAAAATTTTCAAATGCCTAAGGTTAGTATGTAAAACAAAATATAACATTAATGTTGTTATAAATACATATAATTTCATATAATTTACATATAATTTCTTGAGGGCTTTAATACTGTTTTGATATAGTAGAAACCATTTAGCTTTTCTTTTGCTTTTCTGCTAATACACTCTGCTAATACATTTCATGTTTTCTGAAAACATGAGCTTCACTTATTGCACGGTATGGTAGGGTGATTTATGGGTAGGGAATAGAGAGGAGACATGTGTGAGAAATTGTGGATAAGAACAAATCTTTGATATTTCTAAAATTACTGTTTCATCAGACCGAGGCTAAATTGTTAATCACAGAACTGTAGTATGCACTGAAACACTGAGAAGGAAATGCAATTCTTTTCATTTTCTCAATTCCAACCCATTAACAAACACTTAGGGTTCCTTTTATTTATTAATACACAATGTGGGAATAGATATGCATTTGAGAATGAGTAACAGAGAAAGGTGAAATGTTGCTTCTAGAAAAAAATTGCTGAAAATTTAGCAGACATAAAAACAAACAAACAAACAAACAGCCAAGCACATACAAGCAAAGCAAATGAAACAAATAGAAAACAACCACAAAGCAAAACAAAATACAGCAATATTCCAAATTCAGTCCAGGAACTTAAAATCCTTCTCTAGAGCACAGTGGATTGTCTTCTCCAACCGATCTCTTGGTAGTGTTAAATGCTATGTTTTAAATGATTCTAGATAGAGTTATGTGTAAAATTCCAATTGCTTAAAAGCAGAAATGAATGATAGACATGCTTGGACTCTCATCTACCCTGAAATATTTAAAGGTTATTTTTCAGTGTGGCACATGGTCAAAGTTCAACATATCCATTATTTCCATTATTTGAGATCCCGCACAACCACATATAAAAATGTCAGTAGATGGTTAAACTGAAGATTACAATTGTGTATGATTGGAAAATATCAAGGATGTTGGATGTACAAAATTGCCACTATGTTCTCAGTAACTGCTGCCTGACTGTAAAACTGCCATATGAAATAGCATTTTCCTCTTACAAGTTAGTGCTGTCATTATAAGTCCTTGTGACTGTTGACTTTGAAATTTTCTTTCTAACATCCCTCATAACTTACTTTATAAAAAGGCTGCCATCAAAGTAGAGGACAAAAATTTAAGTAAGATTGTACTGACTTTCCTTGGCATAGCATTTTCTTTTTTTTTTTTTTTTTTTTTTTTCTGGTACTGGGAATCAAACTCAGGACCTTGCGCTTGCCAGGCAAGCGCTTATGCCACTGAGCTATACCCCCAGCCCCTGGCATAGCATTTTCATTGGGACTTATGAATGTATGTGGAGAAATCATTTTAGAGCTAAAAAGGAATTTACAGATATCATCCAATGTAAGTCCTTCACTTTATAAAAGGATGCTCATACTACACTATATTTCAATTAGACTTAAAATTTAAAGCACAATATATCACAAATGAACAATACCTATAGAGACTAGAGATAGGCATATTTCCATTTTTATAAACTTTTATTTTGTATTATAAAGGACATCTCAGAGAAAAAAGTCAATGTCACTGATTGTTTTGTTCAAGGCAGATGACATTTCTCTTATGGATGTCTGACAGCTGTTCTTTCTCATGATGTTGGTGTTTGGTAGCCTACTAGATGCTTGTCTGAAATGGTATTCAGGTATTTACATTTGCAGTAGATGTGGAGATTCAGTTTTAAACTCTAGGCATAACTTTATTCAGTTATGAGTTGAGTATGATTTTCTTAGGACTCTTACTATGAATTCATTACCAAATATATTTACAAGGTAAATTTTGGTAAATCAGCAGCATTTAAAAATTCCAGTAGAATTAAGGAACTTCAATTCATCTACTAATATTGCATTAAATGTACAGTATTAAAGCTCCTTTTGGGTCCCATGCACTATATAATTTAGTACTGGAATACAGAAAAAGAATGAGACATAATGTTTCAGTCAAGAATTTATAGCCTCTGAGCAAAGTTAAATCCTGCACAAGTAACTATGATGTGGGGTATTGTATTGCAAAGCATTGAATGAAAGTAATTTCAGAGTTGAAAAAGGGAAATGAGAAATTAACTCCAGTATAATATTCGCAGATGCTGCCTGTGTTTATTTACATGTGTGTGTATGTGTATGGATGTGCATGTGTACATGTGTGTGTATCACCATGTGTGTTTAGAGGTAATGTTTTTGTGTTGTATTTGTTAATGAAGTACTATGTTAAAAGAGCTGCTTCAGTTATTTTATTTTCACTATATGAGATAGTTTCTGGATCAATCAACATCCTCTATCCAAAACCACCCTTTGGGCCCCACATGTGCAATGGATGACTCTGTTCTTTGAGGTCTTTGAATAGAGTGAACACAAATATGTAGAACATGCTGTAGGCTGGTTAAGCATTTCTTGTCATGTAGCTGGATCTCAAACCTAAAAAATAATCAGGAAAATATTTTTTGATTGAATTAACTTAGGAAGCTCAGCTAAGTAGCAACCTCTACTAATTAGAACAAAATAATACTGTTGTTGGCAAGACTGAGGATTATTTTTATTTCATGCAAAAATCTCAAATAAACAGTTCTATGTTTTTCCAATTCATGGTGTCAGGGGGGACCCAAGTGTCTTATTGTCATTCTTTCAATAAGGTATTTCCTTTACCTATTTGAACAAATAATATTAAAGTTTATCTGAAATCCTGCCAGCTGGAAGGAGGAAAGATCACTTTAGATTCTATCCTGGGAGTTGAATACCTTGTTAATACTAGTGTCTTGCTGGTCACAATTTTTCATAAGGTTTTAGCCAATTGGGTAGTCATCTTCCCTGCATAACTGAATCCAGTTAGTTGCTGCATAATTTCTGATACATGGTGAAAGTCTAATGACTACTTTGCTGTGATTGCACTATTCTTTATATTCACTATAGAATCTGCCATCAAAGAGTTTGGGGGTGTGAGAGATAAACATCGCAGTCATTCTCTGGTAGTTTTCCTAGTTGAAGTAAATAAATTTTGATATCCTCTAGTTTATCAAAGTTGTTTGTGATTATTGTAGGAGTAACATCGTTTAGAATTTTCGTGTGTCTGCCAAGAAAACAGTTCCTTTCCATGCTCTCCTATTCAGGGATTACATCCAAATAGAATTGATCCATCTATTTTTCTTTACTGTTTCTGTTAATTAATTGTCCAGTAGGAACTATGTCAGGTCAATCTGGCCAGCTGAAGAAAGATCTACATATTACTGGTTAAAAATATGGAGGAATCTTTCTTGCATCAATTTTCATCCATTTTAGTAATTGTTATGACACTTATTGGATTAAAGTACAATATTATTAGCTTCATTTTACCTAAGGAGAAATACCCCAAAATTCTATAGATTGCTAAACACCAGATAGATTTCTAGCAGAACTAGATATTTATGCATCTGAACTAGCTTGTACTCATTTCTTCACCTGTCATATTTCTTTAAATGTGAGAGAGTTGAAGGACGTTTCAGGCACATCTGGATTTTGTCAGGTTATGATATCACTGGGCTTATTTATGACTATTTTGTGGTTCTATTCAGGTAACAATGGCGTTGAGCTTCCTTTCCTTGTTGTTCTTGGCGTTAAACTTCATTGGAACATATTCTCTTAGCAGGTGGTGATTAGCTCTGACTGGACTAGATAGATAGTTGGATAGGTAAATAGATAGATAGATAGATAGATGAGATATATATGTAAATGATGAGTTTATTCTTCCAGGTAAAAATTAATGTTGATCTCTACTGTGAGATGACAGCATTAGTTATTTTCCTCTACTTCTCATAATTTAACAAATGTCATATTCTTAATGAGTACATATGATTTATTCCCTGAAGGATAAACATGAATTGTAGTTTAAATTTCTACTATAACTCAGATGTGAAGGAAAATGCAATATCTTTACTTAATGTAATGAATCTTTGTGGTTCTCCTAAGTGTGTGCTTGATAATTAGTTGGAAAACGTAATTTTTAATCCCACCCAGATTAAACTTTACTCCAACCATGTGATGGACAGTGCAGACCTTCTCAGATAAAGTTGCGGTGCTCAGCCAGTCTTTCCCTTTGCTCTCTCTTCTTCTGGAAATAGCTCTAAAAATGTATCATCACTTTATCTCTAATGGATATATTATCCCTTTATTTTCTGCTGGCCTTTCAGTGAGTACCAGTTGGTATCTGCAGCCTGTTGGCCCCACAGATTCATCTTGGTTTCTTTTAGCTCCAGGTCTCTGAATCCCCTCCATACAGTTCCCTCATCCCACTGCCCCAGTGGTGTTGCTTCAGTGAGCCAGAGTTGCAGTGAAGCCTCTTTCAGCCTGGCTGTGAATGACTGAAGAGAGTAAAGCATTAAGCTTTTCTCTGCATGACACTTGCACATCTGTGGCATCAGAAGAAGAATAAATGTTGAGTCCTCTTTGTATGGACATTAAAATTTTCATACTCGCACCATATATAAGCGGTTATAGCAGAAACTACCAATTGGATCCAGTTATCTAGGGCATATGACCACCCTACCATTGCCTGTATTCTCAACCATGCTTTTAATCGGGGTGGGTGAGGGTAATTTACTTACTCTTCAGCAGAACACCATGAATCAGGTTATTGCTCTGGTGAATGAGAAACAAATATTTGGGAAAGTTCTTAACAAATAGGTACTGTACTTGAGCCATTTACCTAACATTTTTTCTGTAGTGCATTCTTTTTTTAAAAATTTTTTTTGTCTTTTTGAGATAGGGTCTTTCTACGCTGTTCAGGCTGGCCTTGAACTCACTCTGTAGCCCAGGCTGGTCTCTAACTTGCAATGATCCTCTTGCTTCAGCCTCCCAAGTACTGGTATTACAAGTGTGCAACACAAAACCCAGTGGTGCAGTTTGCATCACATACTTATAACTATTATGTTGAGGATCCTGGTAAATGTAGCTGTGTTAACAGAAAATGAATGCAGATTTTAGAATATATATATATATATATATATATATATATATATATATATATATATATATTTGATTCACACACACACACACACACACACACACACACACACACACACACACATATTTGATTCACACAGTACTTTATTTTCAACATGAGGTCTGTAAGATCCCTGTTCCTGATTTCCCCAGCTGATATACAAACTCTAGTCTCCTCCCTCCTCCTATGGTTTACTCATATGACAGATAAGTGATTACCCTACCACTACAGCTGTTATTAAGTTAAAATCGTTTGGTTCACTCTTTCCCAACTATCTTCCTCTCACTCCCATTCCTTGAGGAAAAGACAAAATAACTTCTCCCTTATTTTTAATGTGGCTGGTAATGAGCATAGAGAGAAGACCACTACAGTCTGCTTTCTTTACAGATTTTAAGAAGACTCGCTAAGATAGGGGCATTACAAACCAATGCTGAAAATCATTCATTTCTGGAAGAAGGGGCCATCACTATTTAATCAACTGTTAAAAAGAGACCATAGTCCACCAGGTCTGAGCTGCATTCCACAGCCATGTATGTATTCAAAGAATTTGGGAGAATTCTGTATTCCATGTGCCCCTCTTAGAAACAGACTGTACAGACTAACATATTATAGGATCCTTAAAGAAACTTAATTTTGCTGAATAGTTGTTGCTCAAAGTTATTAGACCAAAGAAATATTGTCCTTTAATTAATTTTTTTGTAAGACAGCTTACAAAATCATTTGAGAAATGTAGAACCCCGGAATTCACTTTAGAAAATACTGAGGTAATTAGCAAAAACTTGAAATAATTCTTTTAAAAATGAAAAACATTTTAATTCTTGGCAATTAATCATATTCATCTCAGGCATTTTGTTCGATGACTGATTACCTATATCATGTGCATGCTTATGTGTGTGCATACATGTGTATATTGACCTCCAAATAATACTAATTTTTCTACAGAAAAAATGGTTATCCAGATATGTTATTGTTTATTTTGTTACATTACTCTGAGTAATTCCATAGTCAACAGTTGTTTATATCATTTATATTTCATCTTTTGATAGTATATGTTAAAGTATTCTCTCATTTTATAGTAAGACCTGTCTGCCCATTTACACGTGAAAAAATAATATGTCTTCCTGCTGGTAACTAGATTGCATTTTAGCCTCATTTAATTATATTTATTAGATTGTTCTAGAAATCAATTAAAGACAACATCTTGTATTTTTTCCATGGCACAAAAACTTTTACAGTTTTATTGTATGTTTCTAAGGCCAAATTAGAAAAGCTCCTTAAAAAATGTATGGAGAGATCCATCTCATTTCAAAAATAAAAAGAGTCCAAATCATGTTGGAATCCATCCATATTCTCATTGTTAGTAGTTTGGCTTTTTTTCTTGTAAGGTTTGCTTATATTTCTGACTTCCTCAGAGATCAGTGCCTGTATATTTTACCACTTCTTGCCTTGGGTGCATGCAAACCCTGGTGCTCTCTCAGAATTATGAGAGAATTTTGAGGCTGGAACCCTTTTGAGACTTTACCAGATGTGTTGAGTTTAGCCTTTAGCAAAATTGTACTAGACCTTCATCAGCATATGTCTCCTTGTCATGGATAGCAGATGAGAGGTTTTCGAACAGCTTGAATTCCAGCCATTCTCACTAAAAGCAGCAAATAATGGTTATTAAATACTTAATTAGGCAGAGAACATTCCAGATTGGAAGGGATTCAACCACAACTTTCACAGAGCAAGTATTTAGTTTCCATCTCTGAGGGAAAAACACTGATCCTGTTGTGAATTATGTAGAAAACCTATTTTATTCTACAAAATGTATTCTAAGAATGTGGATATGCTAGACATAACTTACTCTCATCTGCAGATAAAACCATGAATGAGTTCTACAGGATTTTCTGTTCATCTGATGTGAACAAAATTTGGGTGAGGTTACTGAGTAAATTGATAGAAGGCGCTTGTACCCGGAAGCAAAACTGACTTGAACAATGGAACATCTTGTGCTTCACCTTGGTTTTCTTATGTTTTGACTTGGCTGTGAAGATTTAAAGAGAATTCAAGAGTTTTTGTGACCTCACTTGTATTTCTGTAGATTTCCTGTTCTTTTTTCATTGTGCTCTGCCCCTGGGCTCCTAGAGCAATAGCTGTGGTGATACGAACAAAGAAACATATATACTGATTTAAGCACCGAACTCAGAAGCTTTTCAAACACAGTTTCAAATTAATCATTTTAAATATAATTCAAACTATTATTATCATCATACATAGTACAACTTCATCTTCTCCACAGACAGAATGGCTTCCTGTCTAAGGGCTTATTAGCTGGTAGTCATGTGATAATTTCATTATGTTATAAATACCATAAGGTCAGCCCCCATAGGCAGAGCCACTGGCAGTGGAGTTCATTCAGCTTTTTAAACCCCTCTACAAATCTTAATCCCTTCATATTTAATACCCACTATTCTTGGCTTCTTTTTTTCCTGCAGTCAACGAATACACAATATCCTCCATTCTGGTTCTTTTTTGTCTCTATTTTAAAGGCTTAAAATTTTTATATGGTTTCCCTTGAGTTTACTCTTGTACTCTTTTCAAAAAGAAAAGCCTGATTGATTATTCTGAATTCTCACTTTTGAGTGCTACCAACATTTTACTGGGCTTTTGAATATAATTGTTCCTCAGAAGTTTGTAATAGAGGATCATGACATGAACATCACTGATGATTTGGAAAAGGCATTAGGATGAAGAATATGGAAAAAGAGTCCGTAAAGGAGCCAGTATATCTTTGGAAAGACACATAAAACACAAGACATCAAGACATTCTGCAAATATATATGTGGATATAATGTCAGCAAGGACCCAATCTGTAGAAAAATAATACAATATTGTATCTTCCCACTTTGAATGGGTGCCCTACGTAGGATATCTGGCATTGTAGGATACTGACTACTTTGTATTTGTTTTATGTGATCAGTAGGCTTGGCTGCCACAGGAGAAAGAACAATGGCAGCTTCAGCTAAGCACAAGTGTATTTTCCTGTTCCATGAGGCTGACCTGGAAATGTGCATTCAGGATCATGTTTGCACAGTGTCTTCAAGGCCATATTTCTGTTTTCTATTCCACCACCCTAGTACATGGCTCCAGTCCTCCAGATTATTTCGTGATTAAAGCAAAAGGCTGTAAATAGAAGGAAAAAAATGCAGAAAAGCAAGAGAGTCACTTATCAGTTGAATCTAACTACACACAAGTCCTACATACCACTTTGGTTTAGCCTTTTGGTGATGTTTCCTGCTTAAAATAGGTGTATTTCACTAAGGGGAGAATGGATCTTTATGAGAGGCAACAAGAGATCTTTGTAGATGAAGCCCACATTTTCAGGTGAAGACACTGTCTTGGTGTTATTAAATTTATCAAAGTTCACATGCCAAATCAATGATTGAAATCAGACACACAGAACAACTGAGTTGCCATCATCCGGAGAAGAACAACTATCATTTAGCTCTTTCCTAAAAGTTGACATTTATCTTGATCACTCTTTATTGGTGCCTGGACCAGCATCCTGAGAACTTCTTAGAAATTTAACCTCTCATTTGGGATTTACTGAATGAGAAACACAGGACAGGGAGAGGGGTTGGTGGTGCCAGTAATACATGTTTCACCAAGTTCATCAGGTAATTCCCATTTGTGTTAAATTTTGAGAATGACAGTCCTTGGCCGTCCATTGTGACCTATGATCTTCAACTTAGCCACTCAGGTTCCTTAAGTTTTTAGCATGTTGACAGAGTTCATTCAGAGATGATGACCTGTGTGACTAAAACTCACAAAATTCTGACAAAAATAACATCATTTAATTTAATTAAAATAGAAACCAGAACAGTCAGGCAGATCAGAAATACATGGCATGTTAACCAATGCATATTTTCCCCTTGTGGGCAATTTATGAGATACCAAGTTACTAGAGTAAAACTTGGCCAGTATTTCATAGCTCTAAGTGTTTGGACTATCAGTCTAGATATTTTATGCTATTGTGATTTCTCAAGTCTTGGTAAATTTACATTCACATAATGCCAGAAAACTGAGGTGACAAACTCCACATTATATATATCAGTATTGTCTAATAGTAGTGTCATGAAAAACACACAATTTAACATTTTTTAGTAGCCATAAACAATGAAATAGATGAAATACATTTTAATAATATAGTTTATCTAATTCAAAGTATCTAAAATACTTCAGAAAGTAATTAATATTAGTGAAATATTGTCTATTTTCTATTTCTTAAAGTATGTCTCCGAAAGTTGGTGAATATTTTATGATTATAGGACAGTGAGGGTGAACCTATGGCACTGTGCTGCAGTGGACTGATGATTGTCACTGGAAGCTCTAAAAGGTGTGCCATTACTGTCTAGGGTATCTCAGTTCATACTGGCTACATTTCAAGTGATAATACCTGTAGGTGGCCAGTGGCTACTATGTTCTTGGTTTGGCCTGTGCAATCTTTAGTCTTTCTTATGGTTTTATTAAAAAATCAACTGTTGAGTTATGCCAACATTATTATTTTTATTAAAAAGAATAAAGTTAATTGGAACAGAAATTATATAATGGAAAATATAATAAAGCATTTGCTTAGAAGTGAATACATGAAGGTATTTGTTTTGAGTCATGATGTAAAATGTATGTTTTTTCTGTGAATAAGATTTAAGAATTTGAAAGCATCCTCTGTATATTAATATAATTTATTCTCTTGAAAGGTTATTTCATAGACAGGCTATGTTCTTTTTATCTAGTTCTCTAATGATAGACATTTACTGTAAATTGTTCCTTTCTTCTTACACAGAAAATGCTGCGAAGAATTTGTCTTATAAACTTGCCTAGTAATTTATAGGAAGTATACACTTAAGAGGATTATTTGATATAAATGTGGAGGTGTGTGGGTTTTCAGTGTGTTTTGACATCACTGAAATGAAATAGCAGTTTGTAAGAACCTGTATTTTAATCTGTCCTTACCCATACTTAATAGTTTCAAAGATTTTGATTTTACCAATCTAACTAGTACAATACTGTTTTGTTTTAATTTCCATTTTTCCCATGAAGATTTTATTAGAAAAACTTTACTTTTACTTAATTGTATTAAGTTATAGATGAAAATAATCAAGGTCATATAAGGACTGTTACACATTCCCTGGCATATAATCATAAGAATATTGACCACTTCTACTTCCCCTTTTGCTGACCCTGACAAGAGTCACTCCCAAATCTTTCCCTGCTTATTTTGATATTAGATGTCTTTTATTAGATATTTTCATATATCTAAATATATCTTAGTTAAACTCTTAAAATGAGATTTATCTCTTTTCCCACCTCCCAGTGTCATATCCTTTATATGTTTTAATCCTTGCTGTATCCTAATTTTTAATAGATCAGTATTTAGTATTGATTGCATTTTTTGCAGTTTTAAAATTATAGTATAAGCACTATTTGAGGCTGAGTCATCTAATGTGATACATTTTTTTCTTGCATACTTTCCTTTGTCACAAAGTTTAACTATTAGTGTCTTTTTTCCAGTGATTTCAGATTTACATATTTACTAATTCAGCTTAAACTCTCCAAAGATTGTCTATATAACAAGTCTTCTGGATGCATCAGGGATTTTCTCAAATTCGTCTGAGAAATCTTCCCTACAGTCCTTTGACCTATGCTGAAACTGACTGTCTGTTATGTCTCCTGGGTCCTTATTTCTCATTCTGGGAAACTTTGTATCCTCTGCCACTGGGTTGTAACTATCTTCTTGGGTCCCTCCTCTTTCTGACTTATTTCCTGAAACTTTATGTTTCAGAGTTCCTTCTTAAGTGATGAATGGAAGGAAAATTTTAGAGAATTTACAGATCAAAATATCATTTAGTTATACTGATAATATTGTTGGGTATAAATTTCATAGTAGGAAGGTGTTTTTCCTTCAGTAATTAGAAGATATTACTGCATTGCCTCCAGGATTCTATTGTTTCTGCAGAGAATTTCAAAGCTATTTCAATGCCAGATTTTGATTTTTTTAAAAAAAATTTCTTCTGCTTTTGTTTTCAATTATAAAACTCTTACATGGATCAAAATAAACTTCTCTTCTCCAAGCTGCAGATGCATTTCTAGTTCTCTTACTGTTTTTCTCCTGAATTCCATCCGTTGACTTTTTGTTTTACTTTCTTGGAGAGTTCGGTTTTATTTTCATTTCTTTTATAATTTTAACATCCAACAGCTCTTTACTTTGTACATTTTCTGGTTAAAATGTTTTTACACACACACATCCCTACTTTTGTTACTTTTCACTCAGAAATTCATTTGTGTGATTCATTCAGGTTACTGTATGTTCATGCACATGGCATCACACTTACTACCACATTTATCCAATTGGCTGTAAATATGTTATAAAGTCATCATTTGCTTTGTAGTTTATGATACATTTATTATCATTTAGGAACTTTAAATTTTAGGTAGTGAAATTCCTTTTTTTCTTACGTTTACATTGTGTTTTATTGAGATTAAAAACAAAACAAACCTTTGTTTAAGTGATTATTGTTAATATGAGGGAATGATATAAACAAAATGTTCCAGTCTCTTCAAAATTTATATGTTGACATTTTAATCCACAATGTGATGATTTGGTGAAATTTGTGAGGGTTTTCCCCTCACATATCAAGCTAGTGCCCTTATAAAAGAGGCCCGAGAGAGCGCCCTCTTCTCCTTACCACATGAAGAAGGCGGTGTGAACTCAGAAGCTTTCCCTCAACCCACACCTACTGTGCCACTCCTTTGTCTCTGACTTCCAGCCTCAGAACTGTGAGAAATGAATTTCTGTTATACATGCCATGCAGTCTATGGCATTTTGTGATAGCAGCTTGAATGTGTACGATATAAGGTAAGAATATATTTGAATCTAATTTCTTCTAGTGAATTTACAGTTAGTCTCTAATATGTCTGGAATTTATTTCTAAACAGAAAATATCAAGGCAAAGATTTGAATAGTCCTCAGTTAGATATCATTATCTCTGAATTACTTAAGGGGTAGTCCATCTTTTCCCCATGATATATAATGTTACTTGTCCAAACTCAAATATCTAAAATCCGTTCTTTTAATATAGAATCTTTATCTTGATCTTTGATCTGTTTATTTATTCATCTATGCAAACATTATTGCTATTTAATTTTATTAAAAACTTTCACAGTGTCAGAGTAAATACATAATTTTCATGTTAAAAAGTACACAATTACATTAATATTCTATTTTAAACTAAATTTTAAAAATTATACAATTTTATATTTTTGCATATTATATTATTATTAATTTTTTTCATTGCCTGCTTGAGTTTTGTTATCATTTATGTTGAATGTTTGCTTTTTTGTTGAGGAAAATCACTGGTTTATAAATTTCCTTTACTGGATTATTTGGTTTGCTTGTACACAATGGCATCTTATTCAGTATTATAAAATAATTTAAATACTTAGGAGTATTTTTACTTTATTTGTTATGTTAGCCATAAAATCATTTGAGTATGTTCATTTTTGGTTGTTTTTGCATATCTTTTCAAAATATTTTTAGGTTATTTTTCTATTTCTACTTGAGTCAATTTTGATAATTGTTTTTATAGTCAATTTCTCTGTTGTCTATGTTATCAAATTATTTATTTAAACTTATATGGAGTATTTGTCTCAGTGCCTACCATGCCATCTGTATGTTTTCTTAATAATTTATCTTGCAAAATATTACTGTTCACTGTTTTTATTTGTTTATGTGCTGCACAGCTAACATGCCTCAAACATGTTCGGCAAGCATTCTCCCACTGAGCTATATCTCTAGCCTTAGTTAATTGATATCTTTAAAAATTTCGATTTTTAATCGTATTTTTCATCAGCTGCTAGATGATACAAATAAAATTGATACAAATAAGATTAAAATTAATAAAAATCAGAAAACAACATGAATGGCATAAAAATATGTTTACAGAAATAAAAGCCTAAATTTTTTTAAGTATAGGAAAGAATTCAACAAATGGATGAGCTAGGCATATAAAACCCCAAAGAGTTATGATCACAGGAGAACTTCTCCATGACACATCTTGCTAAAATCCCAGAAGTCCAACACATTGACAGAATCTTAGAAGCTGTTAAAGAAAAGAGAATGATTACTTATAAAGGTACACTCATGTTATGGCTTGTATCTAGATGTTCCCCTGAAGCCTCCTGTGCTCACAGGTGGGGCTTTTGGAGGTGGTTGGGTCTGGGGTTAATACTGGGACTAAGGGTGTATGATAAATAAATGGGTTTAGCATAGTTCTGGATGTGGACAATGAAAATTCTACCTTGGGTTTCAGTGGCACCAATCCATAGGCTTATAGCTTGGATGGAGTGTAGAAGGGGAGAGAGAAGGCAGGGTTGCTGCTTGCTGCCTATTGCTGCTGCCTCCTGCCTGCTGTACGATTAACTGTTTCCCCTCCTCAACCTCCCTCTGCCATGCCACCCTGCTTTGGTGCCAGCAGACTATGGACTGACATTTCTACAAACTATGAGCTGAAATAAACCTTTTTTGCTTTAACTTTGGGGGTTGGGTGTTTTGTCTCAGCAAAATGAAAAAAATAACTGTGACAAGGACCAAAGTAAAAGACAGCATTCATGGGGCACAAAGCACTCCACTGTTTTCTTCACTTAATTGAATTTGTTAATTATCTGTTTTTGATTGGTCTTTCCTGGTGAATCTTTTCTCAAATACTTGCCGGTATTTTTGTGTGTGTTTCTCTTTGAATTTGTCTCTCAGATTGTTGCTCTATCTTTTAGTTTTATTAAGAGGATAGAACACTTTGCTTTTTGTCATGCTTTAGATAACTAATATTTGCAGCTGAGTCACTGCCTTCCTCTTGAAGATGAACATCTGTCTTCAGAAACACCTGCCTGTAGCTTTCCCTGGTTGCTGTTGACCTAACCCATGTGGGAAGTAACATGGAAAAATTGAGCATCTGAGTGCTACTGCTGAGATCCTCAGATTAAATCCTTCTAGTTGCTCCAGGACCATCTTTAGACACATGACTTCTTGGGAACTGCTTTTATCTGTTCTAGCAGTCATCCCCTCGGCTGTGGTTTCCACCAATAGGATTTTTCTCTATTTTCTCTTCCTAACCTCCCTATATGGAGTTTAATGAGGGTTCTTTTGTTTTTCAATTAGTTCATTAGTGTAATTATTCATTTTTATATATTTTTCTGCCATTTTTAGTGATTTGGTTTGGGAATAGGGGCCTGAAGTATACACTAATTCTTCTCCCTTGATCTGCCATATATTTAAAATGTGTTTTTGCCTATAATGTACTAGTATTTCAGGACATGTTTTTCACATAAATGAAAAATGGTATAATAATTTCATTTCTAAATTACCTCTTAGAAAACCCACAATGTCACCCAACACAAGTTGTAAGCATACTTTATGTAAAAGATTATAACTCTTTTAATAGAAAATTCCTTTAATAGAAAATGATAATATTTATTACCATGTTATTTATTTTTATCATTTATTTGTGTTAGTGTTTTCTATGGCTACACAGTAGAGTTCGTCTCGTTTTCCATAATAAAATTCAAAATGAGTTACACTTTGCATATTGTAGATGTTACAAGTAAGTAAAATTTCCCAAATAAATCTCAGCTATCCAGACCAATTATAGCAACTTCCTGGCACCATAGTTATTTCATGATGTAAGAGCAACGTACGACCAAAATGTTGGAGAGATGCAATATCAAACCTATGACACTATCCCTAAAGCCCACAAAAGCTTTCATCACAAGCTAGCACTAGTCGGAGGAGGTATTTGATTTAGGACTATGAGTCCTTTTCCAGAGGCAAGTTATGGCTTGAGCTCATTCCCAGCAACATCCCCTTTTACTTCCCATCTCCTTTCCCAGTGGTCCCAGGCTGGCTCTCCTGTTAGGCAGGAAACACTGCCTTAGTTGATTTCCTCTGGAGTTGGCCTTTCCTCAAAGTATAATTATATCTCTCACTCTTATTTGTGCTGAGCTTTTCTAGCAAAAGCCACAGAGACAACCCTTCACAGGTAGTTACAGCCCTCACTACCTCGGCACCAGTTATTTTCCTTGGACCGATTATTTCCCGTAGTCCTTGGGGTGTTAACAGACTCCCACTATTGCCTACTCTGCATTATTTATTAGGTCTTGCTTGGTTCTCTTTACCCAACTCACAACCTATAAAAAGAATCTAATCATTAAATACTCTTTTTAATAAATGAATCATCCTTTTGAATGTGCTATTTGCCTTTAGCCAGGCCTGCAGGTGTACAACAAGAAATCCCACAAAGTGTCAACAATTAGAAGAAAATCAAGAAAAAATCAGACATGCCAAGAAGGAAGGAAGACAAAAGCAACATGCGGATAGAGAGACTCAAATAAAGCCTCCTAAAAAAACTTGCCCTAAACATTACAATAGGCAGGCTAACAAAGTTTCTAATTGGTCAGAGTTATGACTCTCATTTGAGAGCTGATAACGTTAATCGAATACTTCTCTTCTTACCTTCTCCCAGTAATAACTTTTCAGCTGTTCAAAACTGCCTTTTGGTGACAATCTTTTTTTCCCTTTACATCCATGTTTCATGCGTGATGAAAGCCCAGAGGACGACTCCCAAGAGCAGGTACCAAGAACTCCACAGCATGCTTGGTGATTTGTTTCCTGTGAATATTATATTTAGAAAATCAGAACATGGTGACACCTGTTCCACACCCACATCCCACCTGATTTGGAAAGAAATGACAAGCAATCACAGTGAGAAGGGAAGCAGAGGGCCAGAGGGCACAGGGCTGCGGACTGAGTACAAGATCTGAGGAGAATTCAAAGAGAAGCTACAAGTTTCATGGTCCTTTCTAGATGCCAGCACATGTAAAACACATCGGCCTCGGTCTGACTCTGACAGCGTGGAAGTGAAACAGTCACTAAGCACCAACCTCAATGTTTCTGACAGTGAGTACAATCCAGTGCAATAAGAGGGAATGGACCAGGGAAGAGGAAAGAAAAAAGTAGAAAGAAAACTACAATTTGCAAAGCTAAGTTCTCAATAACAAACCAAAGGCTCTGCACACCATCCCATGTGGTTCTCAACTCTTTTAAAATAAGGGTCTTTCTTTTAATATGGAAAACACTTGATCCTGTGGTACTTGTCTTGATAATTTAGGTAAGCTTAGAGGTGATGTGAAATTAAAGAAGGAATACAGAAGGAAACGGAGCAGGAAGTGAGAGTTTTGTCGCCTTTTAATAAACCCTAGGAAATATAGCAACTCTGCTCATCAAGATTTGAGTACTTGAGATCACTGTGGTATGTTCCACTCAGAAGAGACTCAAAACACTAGCCTCTTAGCTTAGATTGACTCTTTCCAATACTCTTTGGATTTTCAGTGATTCCTCAGTCTTCCACAATGAAATACTATGGAAAATTATGAAACTTAATTTGTCATTATTTCTGTTTGCCTTTTCTACTCTGTACATAGACACTAATCCTGAGAGATATTAATCATAAAATGAAGGTCATAACTTACTGCTAATAACGTACCTATCTATCTAGTCATAATAATAAAGCCACAAACAAGGAAAAGTGGCTGTGCAGACTGTGCCATCTTCACTGTGCCTGGTGGGGTACCTGGCTAGCATGAGCAGTTGGTTCCACTTGATCTGTTTTCCTTACTTCAGCACTCATATCCTGGGGACATTTTAGACTTGGACATTCTGGGATGGTCAGTTATTTTGCCTAAAAGGAAATTAATCTTTCTCTTGTATATGAGACAGGAAAAAGGTGACAGTGAATCCAGAATATCCTCCTTCAACAAAAACAGTGACCACCATTTCTCAATGAAAGTGTAAGTTGCACCTAAGCTAGATTTGGGAGACCTCTTTTCTACCAAACACAAATCTGAAGGAGAGATCTCATTATACTTTGAGGAAAGGCCAATTTCACAAGAAATAAATTAAAGCAGCCTTTTTTTTCCTAGCAAGAAGAATCATAAAACTACTAAGCATTTAACTAACAGCCTTAGATCCACACACAAAAAGAATTATGGCTTTAAAGTACTAAAGAAAAGAACTTTGATCTGTATTTAAAAACAAATCAAGTCTTCACTTAAATCCGATGGTATATTGGTTTTTTCTCTTTATAATAAATAAACCTGATGGCATAATAAAAATATTGTTAAGTGCTCTATACCTCAGAATATTTGCTACTCTGATACCAAATGGGAAGCGCTCTGGGAAGGAAATCCCAAATAAGGCAAAAAGTTCCAGGAAAGCCTGTAACATATATGGGTAGTAAAGATTATCCAGTCACATAGATAAATAATGATATGATGGAAATAAAAAGTATATAAATAAACACAGAATTAAATCTAGACATCGTCAACATGTTGTGAACAGAACCCAAGGCCATGAGACCATCTGATCATTTGTATTTTTATTAAAGGTGTTTTCTGTGTTAATGAGTTTTCAATTACAGTAGGAGGTACTTGTGAGTCTTTAAGTACAACTACTCTAAGAAAAAAGAAACGTTGTACAATTTTTCAGTAAGTAAAAGAAAAAAGATAATGTAAGCAGGACTGAAGAGATATAAGGAAAACATCACTGAATGGAAAGTGTGAAATAAGACAGTAACATTACCTACATGTACTATTATAAAAACAACCAAAAGAAATAAAAGTGAATTGTATCTATCAATTATGATATATACTTTTTCTTGCTTGAAAAAATATTAAGGTATGTTGTCCACATGATACTACTTAATAATATAAGCATAAAACCTAAAAATAAAAGTAGAAAAGTTCACAAAGAAAAAAGAAAGGAAAGCTAATGATAAATTGTTGGTGGAGATTAGGGAAATCAATCTTTTTGTTTGTAAAGTGTTTGTAATTTTAGATAGTCTGGGAGAAAACTATCTGAAGCAAGAGACCCCAAATGTTTCTCACATCCCCATTCATTAGACTGGATTCCTTACAGGCTTTGATAACTAAGGATATGTATTTTAGACAGCCCTTTCCCTGTACAGTCTATATTTTATTTGTAAGCCAAAAATTTGCCTTACAAAATGGCCCTATTAACTGTGACATTTTTGAATTCTCTAGAAAAAAAATTTTAATAACATTAAATAAAGCATATCAATTCATGAAAAAAATTGGATTTTAATATTATCATTACATTTTTTGATTGTTCTAATTGCTATTATTTCATATACTTGCACACCAACATGAAGCTATTTGAAAGTCTTCCTAATGATACATCTACTGTACAAGTGACCAGTTTTGTTGATTTACTTATCCATGGATGGATTCACTGAAACAATATCAAAACATCCCCAGTTGTAACAAAATTGACACTATTTCTGCTCTGATAGAGCTTGCAATTTAAAGGAGGAAGATATTACACTAACAATAAAAAACAGAACTGCACATTATAGTAGAGTCAATGAGAAGAATGGTATGTGTGATGCAAGTTACAGCACAGGGAGTTAGAATACACAGAGGATACATGTGCGCACATGTGTTTATATGGCGACCATAAAATCATTCCTTTAGTAATCATATTTAAATTGAGTTTTTGAGGCTTGGTAGAGTGTCTCTATGTGAGGAAAGATAAAGAATAGTTTTCACTTGTGGACCAGCATGGTGAAAGCCTCTTAGGTATGATGGTTTAGATCTAAAATGTCCAACAAAAATTTCATCTGTTCAGAAATGGGGCTGCAGATTGGGTCATAGAGTTCCCACTCACATCAGCAGATTACTGCAGTGATGAGTCCATAGCTGAATGTATTTAGAAGGTAGGACCTGGCTAGAAGACATGGGTCCCTGGAATATCTTCTGAAGAGCTCTCTCTCTCTCTGCTGTCTCTGCTTCCTGGCTGCCATGGGATATTTTCCTCTGCCCTACCCTTCCATATACACTTTCTGCCTGAGAGCCACTGACTGCAGACTGAACCTTGTGAAACTATGAGTCACAATAAAGCATGGACATCAGATATTTTGTCCATAAACTTGGAAGGGAACTAAAGCTATTGGGAAAGAGTTTGATGATTTAATGAAACAGAACAAAGATCAGAAAGACTGGAAGACAGAAAGTAAGAGTGGTACCAGTTGTGGGAAAGCTACATCAAACACACTGAAAAGGCCTGAAAACCATGCGAAGAACTTAAGTCTTCTGTTACAGATAAAATTGGAGGCTGTGGTATGATTTTAAAACTGGACATAGACAGGATCAGATTTGTATAATAAGGAGACCATTCTGGCCATGGGGACAATTACAGGAAAAAAGAAATGCAGTTAGAAAAATAATAGCATTGAAATGATGGTGTTTTCCATTAGGAGGGAGCTGTAGAGCTGGAGCCAACTCAATGGATGAAGATACGCTTTGGCGTTAGAGTTTGCAAATACTGGTGGTGCATATGACGGGTTTAAGATTCTGATAGAAAAAATGAAGGGAGTAAGACAAAAAATAATTTAAACAGTTACAGTTTGGGGAAGGAGAAAAGCGAGGGTATATGTGGTTTTAAATGCCTTTCAATTCGAGGGCTGGGATGTGGGAGACTGGAGCTCAGGCTGAGGTAGAGGGATATCACTTTGCAAGTCTTCGGTACATATTTGACACATAGAACCATGAACAGAAATGAGGTAATTTAGAAGAGAGTTGAGAGTAACAAAAGGGAGACACCACTGAGGAGCTCAAACACATGGATGCATCTAAGAAACATAAAGCAAGGGTTAGAAAAAGGAAGAAAACTTGGAGAATTTGTTTTGTTTTGTTTTGTTTTTTTGAGGTGTGGAGTATATATATTGAGAAAAAGGAAGTTTCTATCTGAGAGAGGGACAGAAGGGGGCCTGAGTGAGTTGCCCAGGGAATCTCTCTTTTCCACTGATTTTCATAGTGCAAAACCATGAGGTGAAGTGGGTCCAAGATGGAAAACAATGAGGACTCGCTAGATGGGCATGAGGTGGGACAAAGCTATGGTCAGCGAATAAGATCACAAACAGTTGTTCAGATAAATTAATTAAATCAGGATCAAATGGGCAAGCGAATCAGGTAGCAAGCAGGGATGAATATAGAACAGGGGCTTTTCCTGTAGCAGGTCATGTTGGTAACTCTTTCTGGCTTTTTCAAGGTGATTGCTACCTCTTTAGAATATCAGTCCCTGGTGTCAATCCCTCACAAGGTATGTGGGTACATTTGTTTTATCTTTTGTCTTGGGGTCTGGCCCACAGCAGGAGTGCCTATGTCTCCCACAGTTGCAAGTTATCTTGTCTTCCACAGAGGCTCCCTCAAGGGTCTTGCCCTGTCTGACTACCTATAACATTTCTATATAATTCAATTGCCTACAACATTCCCCCCTCTGAAGAATAACCCGAACTGCAGTGAGGGAATAATGAGCAATGACCTCTCTGGCTTCTTTAGGCTTAAGGGGGTCATAGTTGTTGATGGGTAGCCAGAGATAAGCTCCAGAGGGTCTATCTAAAGGCCTTTAATAGATACCAGACATTTTTATCTTGGGTAGGCACATAGCTTTAAATCTGGAGGAGACAAAGCCAAAGATATAATTAAGTATACATGGGCCAAATAATAAGATCAGCAGTGTAATTATGAATACAGTCAACGAAGAGTTTTACCAAGAGAAGCCAGTAATGGTTTCCCATAAAGAGAACAAGGATAAGGTGCAGGGACTTTCTAAGTTTGACATGCTATTGACCTGTCATCTAATATCTTTAACAGCTCTTGGGATATTAGCAGAAGAATCAGGATTGCACATACAACATTTACTTTTTACAGTTGTACAACTATCCCTCTGTGCTGCTGTTAGAATGTCTAATGCCATCTGATTGTGGAGGGTGGCCTGTTTCATTAATTTTACTTTTTCATTTGGGAGACCAGCTGTGGTGTCATATAAGGCCCCCCAGGATTATTCGTCATATAACCCTCTCTCCAGACAAGATCTGGTGGATCCCAGGAAAAGGAATCTAAAAGTAATCTAGCACATTTATTGTAGGTTTTATCTGTATGGTTATCTAGGGTCTGGCATCCTCTAGGCAAGAACAAATTTTCTGAGAAATTAGAGCATATATAATCAAAGCATGAGCATTAGAGCTGACAAGTAGGTTTAGAAACTATTTTTAAGAGATAATTATTGTAACCCACTGGCTCTTAGACCTCTTTACTGATAGAGTTTAACTTTTTGTCATAAGTCCCTCTAGCTTTAGTTATAATTATCCCTAAAATGTTATCATAAATCCCTCTAGGTTTAGTTATAAATATCTCTAAAATGTTTATGAAAATCAGATTAACACCTTATCTTGACCAGTGAAAAATTCTCTTAAGTTTCATACATGAACAATATGTACTACATTTGTAAAAACCAGTCTCAGCATCATTTTGATTAGATGGCAACCTGGATATACATGTTTCAGTATTTAGACAGGGTAACATCTCTCCTGGATGAGAGCTGGGCTTTTAGGTATAACTAAAAGGAATGGGGGCTGGAGGTACAGCTCAGTGGGCTAAGTGCTTGCCGCTGAGCACTAGGGCCCTGAGTTCGATCCCCGGTCCCGGAAAAAAAAAAAAAAAGAAAAAGAAAAAAATAAAAGGAATGGGTGAAGAGGAAATAATCCCAGTTACATTTTAAGTGAGATTTATTTTTTAGTTTTTACTGAGGTATGAGGACTGGCCGGAAGGTTAGGGTTGGAGGAGGACAAAGAGACCTGTGCCAGTGTCCAGCAATGGGCTGTTTTTTTCTCTAGTCATGATTACTGAAGGTCCCTCCATGGAGATGACAGGTGGAGATGACTGGTTGGTCAGAGGGAGGAGGTAGCCCTGAGCCCTCTTTCTGGACCCCCCAGGCAGGTGAGTCTGAGCTCTGGGGCCTCTGCCTCAGAGTACAGTCTCACTTCCTCTGGCTACCTTGGCAGTCAGGATGTGGCTTGGGGCCTCGGAAAGGCAGTCATGTTTAAGGGGGCCTGGATTTTGACAGTGGTAGCAGATGAGCTTAGTTACTGAGTTCTTGGAGCCCCGAGAATCAGACTTAGAGTCTTTTTTTTTTTTTTTTTTGAGGTTGCGATAAAGGCAGCCACCTTTTGATCTCTTTGTCTTTTCTCCCAGTCCCGATTATAGAATACTAAGGAGGCAGTTTTTACGGAAGTATCACGTGAGCTCTGGAGCAAAAACTATCTTCTGTTGCTCTTTTTTAATATCTGGGGCTGACTGAGTAATGAACATATCTTTAAGACTAATTTGTCCCTGTACTGAATCTAGGGAAGTATGTTTCATCAGTGCTTCTAGTAAATGTTCTAAGAAAGCAGAGGGGTTTTCATCTTTTTCCTGATAAACAGCTGAAAATTTAAAATAACTAGAAAGCTTGGTTTTTATCCTCCTTAGACCTTTAAGAATACACACTTGAAAATGTTGCCTGCTCCATCCTCCTCTCTGGCTCTTAGGGCAGCAGGGGTCTTGGTTAGAGACTGCTTGGGCTCCAGTGGGAACTGGTTATTCCTCTGGCCATCTATCTTCTGATTGTTTAAAATTAACAATATGATATTCATCCTGAAATATAATAGCAGCTTCTAAAGCTGTTTGTCTATCATTAAAAGTCAATGTTTGATTTAAGATTAACATTACATCTTCCCAGCCTAGCTTATAGGTCTGAGTAATCCTCTAAAGACATCAATGTACTTAGCAGGGTCATCTGAAAATTTTCCCAGTTCTAACTTGATCTGCTATAAGTCACTGAGAGAAAGAGACATATGAACATAGGTAGTTTCAGATGGATCATCATTATGCCTTCAGCATAAATATGAATTATTTCTTAATGTATAGAAAGTCTGAACATAACACAATTCTGACCATTTTTTCTTCTTTTTAAAGTATGATTTTAGTTGTAAAATAGTATCACAATACTTTTCTCTGCAATCCATTTTGGCTCTGGTGGGTAGGTAGGTCACATGCATGTGCAGCAAAATACTAAATGGCTCATTTTCAATGTGCAGGGATCAAACATCTCCCAGTGTTTAATGATGTGCTCTAAAGGAGCAGGAGACTTCACCTGTGAGTATGCCATGTCTGCGTCCAATGATCTCAGTAGAGGACCACCAAATGATACAGGGGCAAGAAACTCCCAACCTGAAAGATATCTGAGATGAGTTTGTGTTTTCTAAAATTGAGCAATGAATTTTAGGAACAGCAGAGGTTAGGAGCAGAATATATTTATTGAGGGAAAGAAAGCTTCTGTCCAAGAGAGGGATAGAAGGGGGCCCAAGTGGGTTGCCCCAAGAATTTCGTTTTCTTAAGTCAAGAGGAGGAAATGTTTCAAGAGGAATGAAGAAGCCTTAGTCTTGTCTCATTTAATTGAGAGGCTGAGTAAAGATGTGGACTCAGAAAATAGCTTTGCAGTGTACAGACAGAAGATCACTGATGACTACTCCAATTACTCTTTAATAAAACCACTATTTTATTGTGTGTCTGGATTCTGTGAACCAGATGGAGCACAGTGGGGATGTTCATCTTTGCTTCATGAGGTCTGGGGGCTCCGCTAGAATACCTACAGCCTAGGGTAATGCCCAGGGTAATGTATGGGCTCATCTCAGCTTCGCACACTAATATACATGTTATGGGATTGGGGGCTGAGCTAGTAGAATGACTGACCCCAGTGATAATACATGCCTATTCTTTGCAGCTTGGCCTGGCTTTCTCAGTATGGCAATTTTACAGGTAAATAAACATTTTTCATGGTATTTTAAGTATTCCAACTATATGATTTCAGAAAGCAAGATAGACCTTAACTTATTCTCACCTAGTCTTGAAAGTCATCATGTTTTACTGGCTATAAGTGAGTCATGAGCCTGATCAGATTCAAGAAGAGAAGAGATAGACCATGCTTCACTACTTAGGGGGATATCAGGGAATTTGTGGATGTGTTTTAAGACTATCATAGGGACTTTAATTATAATCTTAGTGAATGGCATGACCCATACTGAAGGAGATTTCGGAGAGAGTAGAAAGTAAGCAGAGATTAATTCTAGATGGAAAGTCAGCCAACAAACAAAGAAACAAAAATTCTTTGACCTGCTACAAAGAGGATATGGAGAATATTGAGGGATTTTAATATATCTCAGAATTTAGACAGATTGTTAGAGTCTGCATTTGGAAGCCATAACTGCATACTCAGCCTCTGAATCAAGCATTTCAAAATATCTGCTGAGTACTGTTTTTCTTTATAAGCCAAGCTAAAAAATCCTAGAATAGGAGTGGAAGGACCCGTCCCACCCATTTAAAATATGGGGCATAAGGAATAAAGAAGGTAAATAATATATATGTGTATGATTTCTGTTCAAGGCTTTGGCAGTGTCAAAGATAAAAGCAGTATTTGTGTTTAGTCTGTTTGGTCCTACATGTAAAGAGCTATGCACATGAGAGGTAATGAAATTTCACTTTCACAAACTTCCTCAACAAGTTTGAGTTCTATTCCAACTTTAAATTCACATTTACTTTCATAACTCAAGTAAATAAATATGCATGTAAAAATATGCATTCACATGTATTTAGATATCATCAAATGGCATAGTTTTAAACATTCAGCTACTACCACATTTTAAAAGAATAAATTTGAAGGATGATAATTCTGACATTTTAAAAACTCAGCAATTATTTTTTTCTCCCATCATTTACTTGAAGCTTCCAAAGCTCAGTTGTTTAGGGAAATTTCTTCTGTTTATTTGCTATAAAATTGATCACAAACTAGTATTCAACTACTGATGGCATTAGCTGAAATTTGGGTCTTGGTCATTCCTAGTTTATGTATTATCAGGCATTGGGTCATTTGTTCCTTCATTCAAAAGTTATAAATTACATACGGTATATTTAATTTCTATGAGTTATCTTTTCCTGTACTTTTAAAAGGAAAACTTTTAAATTTTAAAAATGCTTCATGGGAAAGTTATGAAGGAACACAACTACACCCAATTTTCCTATCATTAATATTTTACATTAGTAAGACCCATTTCTCACAAGTAGATAACCAATGTTGATATTTATTAACTCAAGCCTATGCTTTGTTAAGATTTCCTTGGTATTTCCCTAACATAACTTTTCTGTCCCCATACACCACATTATCTTTAGTTCCCACATCCCCTTCAGCTTCTCTATACCTGACAATGTCTTAAAATTGTTACTCTTCGAGACCCATCTTCTCTTGAGGGGCGGCCAAATAATACATAGAATATCCTTCATTTGGGATTTATCTGATGTCTTTCTCACGATTATACTGAAGTTATGGATTCTTGGTTTATACTATCAACATCACATCACTGATGAAGTTAAACTTGATCACATGGCTAGGGTATTGATCCATAGGTTCTTTTAAAGTTGTCTGTTCACTCTACAGTTACTCTTTTGTATACTTTACTCTTTGGAAGAAAATCACGACATGCAACCTAAGCTTAAGGAGATGGAAGTTATGGCCCACATCCTTTATGGAGCAGTATCTCCCTAAATCTTATCCCTGCTTGTTGTTACTGTTGAACCAAGTTTGATTAAAAAATTAGATAATTTGTCTAAAGCACTTAGTAGTATGACTGTTACATAGTAGGTACTCAATAAGATTTACATCTTACCTCCCTCAGGAAACTTAGAACACAATAATAATCCATGAAACATAAGACAATAAAGAATAGACGAAATATTTTTTACCTTTTTATCATGAAGTATTTCAAACTATAGACAATTCGAAGAATTTCTATAATTGCCAGACCAAGTAAATTTAGTAGATCTCCACATTTTACTATATATTCTTAAGATATTTTTAATTTTAGAAGCAAAATATTTATGTATGGACCCTCCAAAATCTCATGCTTGACTCTTTATGTTACTGTTCTCTCTGTACATGGTCACTATATCAAAGTTGGTGTTTTTATTCCTACATATACTATTATATCAGTTCTCAGTAAAGTAATTTTACTTCTTTTCCCATTCATATGACATTTCTTCAACTTCTTTTTAAAAAGAAGTTAATTTTGAATTCAGTGTAATTTTTAATATAACTCAGTATTATATTGATTGGGAAGAGAGAAACTAGTTAGGAATCAATGATAAAATCTGGGCTCTAGGTATGCAAAGCTGCAGGTCAGTTTTCTAACTGCAGTAGAAACCACAGATCTGTTTTAAGGTCTTATCATTTAGGCTAGAATGTAAGAGTAGACTGAAGCAAAATTGTTACTGAAAAGAGAAGTAGATGCAGCTTAACTTTGATTTTTGAGTGGCTTTGGGCTCCAGGAAGACCATGCTGCTGAGGTGGGAGTTGGAGGAGAAGGTTCTTACCTTCAGGTAGGGTCCTGCCAAACCTAGTAGAAGAGTAGTGCTATTTCACTGTTTAGCTCAGAAGTGGAATTAGTGCTATCATACTGTCTTCATATCTTGGGAGGTAGCTTTGCCTGATGAATTTGTACCCAGTCTGGATGAGTGGGTTTCAAATCATGGTATGCTGTAGTCATGGAGAGAAACCAGCACGGCTTGCCAAAAATTCAGATTACTGAGCCCTTCCTCTCAGACAATCTGACTGTATACCATGTTGTCCAAGGGTTTGAATTTTGAACTGTGTCTAACGCATGGATTCTGAGGACCACATGGGATGCTTGCCATCATCAAGTCCAACTGGTTTTTGAGTTAAACTTACTATGACCAAGGCCAAGTCCTTATCTGGAAGAAGAAATCAGTCTGTCTTGAGATATCTCAGTGTTTTGGGTCTTTCATTCTTACAGAAAGCATTGGTGTTTACAAAACAATAGAAATTAGCACTTAAACCAGGGCACTGGGAATAAACGATAAAAGGGCAGAAAAGGGACATATTTTGGAGGCTACAAACCATACTTACCTGATAGTAGTTTGTGGGGACTGGATGATATGTGTCAAAAATAAGCCTGAATTCTTAGCCTTTTGCCTTGTAGAGTTCTAGTACACTAAAAGCAAAAAATTCTACATTTTAAATATTTTAAAATGCCATGCAATTGGAAGGTACCATTTAACTGTAAAATATGTAAGCACAGAACTTTCTGCTATTGCTATGAGCTGACATTTCTCATAAGAACATTATCATTTTCTATAATTTGTCTGAATCTCCAAAGGTGAAAACAGTCTTTGATAGCTCTGAAATAGATATGATGAAGTGAAATATAATTTAATACATATGATTTTAAATTTACTTTATAAAGCATCACCCACGTCACCTTATGAAACAATTGACAAAACCAGACATAGCATTTTCTTTTCTCATACTATTAAATGCACACGTTTTTTTTCTAGCGATGTTTTAGAACTTAAGGAGTAAGAAATGAGAAATAATGAATTTGCATCATGGGTTGGGTATTCATGGGAAAGTAACATTTATGTTTCTATTCAGTTTTTAATCAGAGAAGTGTTTTGTTTTTTCTAAAGAAGGTAAATTAAGTAAAGTGAGAGCCATCCTTCTTCAGAAGTTGGAGAAGGCCGGAGGGTAATTTCCAAGATACAGTAACGAAGTAAACTCTCATTTACATTGTTAAGATTAATCTTTTTTCTCTTATATTTTTCTTGTCTTTCTTGATCAAAAGAAAAGCTATTTAGCATGTTGAAGAACCTTATAAACTCAGTTCTCCTAGTTACACAAGACTATGGTTAAGGTGACATGCAGTACTGAAAAGAATGACAAATTATGTCAAATTATAGCTTTTAAAATGCCAAATGAGACCTCATTTTAGATTAAATCCTGTTCAGGCCTCAGCTGGATTTCCAGTAGAAAACCTACACTTTAAATTGGATTGAAACCTCAAAGTAGAGAGGAAGAAAATAAACCATTTACTGTGAAACACAGGGAACAATGTCAGATATGTGGTATAATCTCTTACATAGCCCATCTGTCATGGTAACCATATATGGGTTTCAAGAAATAACTGCAGAATTTTTATGTAAGAAAAATCATCTTCCTTTCTGCTCCCATGGGGGCTAGTTTTCCTCAAAACTTCAAGGAAAGCTGAATTAACCATTTTATAGGTATATAGTATCATTTGGTTATTACTGTACTGTGAAACAAAGCACAGTGCCTCCCACTGTTTATTGCTTCTCAAAGTCTGTGGTCCAACTGGACAGTTCTGTTCACCTACGCTGGCTTGACTGTTGTCAATAAGCCTTAGTCCTTAGGCCTGCAGTCAGTTGGCTGGAGGAGCTGGTTTAGGAGGGCCTTGGCTGGGGTGACTCTGCTCTGTTCAGGGCCTGGCGGCAGGCACCCAACTGTGCTGCTACAGTAGGAGGACTTGAAGAGAGGTCTGCAAAGAGATGAATCTGCAAAATTTCTCAACTCTGGGCTTTGAGTTGGCACATGGCCACTTCCACAGCTTCTGTTGGCTAAAGCAATTCAGGGAGTGGAGAAATGCATTTTATATCTTGATGGAAAACCACGTAAAGTTAAATCTGAAGGGATGTGTGGACAGGGATGGGTGGAAACTTAGGGTCACTTTTTCTCCAATCTTTAAAACATATTCTCAAAAAATGAAACTGCTTACTATCAGCTAAGGTCTTTGCATACATTCTTAATATTTTCCCAGGCTGTTGATTTTGCCAGGAGAAACCATATCTATTTTTTTTTCACAATTTCTTCCACACATTATGTATATTTTTACAAATAGCTTTTAGCACTTGCTGTTATTTCCTAAAAGACTTTTCTTTGCTGATTAGCAGCATGAGCCCTCCACTTCCCATTGCCGTCATTTTCAAGTTGTGCAAACACTCTTGAATATGATGAACGCTTATTTGACATTCCTAAACAGGCTTACATTAATTTTAGTTCCCAACTCAATTTCAAACAGGAGCCTCCACACTGACATTAAAAAATATTAACATTTTGGCAGTGGCGATGCAATCTGCTGAGGTGCGGATTGTTGCTCTGACTTGCTGCATCTTTCTCCTTAGTCTGTTTTTAGAATCTGTTTCTTTCCTGTTTTTTTTTTTTTTTTTTTTTTTTTTTAAGAGCAAAGTGGAGGGATTTGGCAGGGCAATTCGCACTGCCACTCAGAGCAGCTCCAGAGAAGGAAGGCCAGCCTGGACCATATTGCCTTCTAACTGGCAGCAAATCTTTCATTCAAGGTCTTTCTGCAAAATTGCTGGCTGGGCCCCTCACCCTCCCCGACATCTGTGCTGTGTGTTGGAGATAACTTCCCAGTTGTAAAATGGCAGTTACTTTGAATTTTTGTGAATGCTCCTGGAAAAGCTTCTCTTTAATCTGTGCTTTTGCTCCAAGTAAGATTTCCCCCTTTCTTGTTTACAATAATGCAGACAGTGAAAAGGAGCCAAGCTTCTACTGAGGTGTGGTGGGATGTTTGTTCGTTATATATGTATTTTAAAATTAATCCCTTTGTGCCCTTCACGGACAAGGCGATGTGCAATAGGAGAATTTCCTTCTGAAGCTTTTTTCTACCCTTTGCAGCCTTGCTCATTTTTATCTTGCTCCATTGCCATTATTACCCATTATATTTATATCTGTGTTTAGCAGGCAAACTTGCTCGGTGTCTATAAAGGTGTAATGAGCAATTTGGGTTAATGATTTTCTGCAGCTGCTCAGAAACAGTTGGTACTAACGTCATCGCTTATGCTTTCCAAAAGAAACCTGAGCAAGGCGTCAGATGTGAACCAAATTGGCTTTGCCTGTTGAAAGGGAGAAGCAAGGGAATGAACAGGGTGGAGTCATGCATCTTCCGGTCCCTAGCCGGACGGACACTGGCAGTGGAGCTTCTCTCATAACAAGACCTTTGGCGAAGGGAGAAAAAACGTGGGTTGAGTGGTTCTACTCATCAGTATATTAAATTTATGACTTGGATCAGTTAGTTCAGCATCTCTGAGACTCAGTTCCCTTTTCAGAGGAACAGAAAATACTGAATACCCATACAACGGTTTCGGGTTAGAAGTAGAGCAATATGTGAAATCATATTGTGTAACAAAATATGGACAACTTACTAAGATACATTTTTAGTTATGTTTTTCTTAGGTTATATGCCCAAATACAAATCTGAAAGCTTCTCCACATATATAAAAGGCATTTGACTGCTCCTGGTTTTCTCTGATATTATAAAAGCTCTCTCCCAGTCTTCCCCTTCACCAGACGCCATCTTTTTCAGTATTATAGAAGCAGTGCAATTTAATGACTCTTACATTGCACGGATTATTTTCATACTTTAGAAACCCAGACCTTGACAGGAAAACAATTTAAATTTGGCAGCCTGTAGACTCATAAAGAGGCAGTTTTAGGCAAAGTTTTTTGTTTTTTTTTTCAGTACTGGGGATCGAACTCAGGACCCTGCGCTTGCTAGGCAAGCGCTTATTCCACTGAGCTATATCCCCAGCCCTAGGCAAAGTTTTGAAGGAGAAATTTGTTCTCAATTTCTCCCCAGCCTTGATTATTTCTCTCAAATATAACTGATGAATTTTGATTCTTCAACATCTTCTCTTCTACCTCTTTCCCTTCCCATTTATGTTATTCTGTTTTCCAAACCCTGCCTGATTTCCTTATACCTTATCTTAATCTGTGCAAACTGTGCCTACCAATCTCTAATTGGCATCTGCAGTCCAGAGCCAAGTGTAGACGGGATCCATAATCACTGCTTGTTCAATGGATGGACCTGACTATGAAGAAATAGCCAATCTGCTCAGTTAAGTGGAGCTAAAGGGTGAATTAGTGTAAATGATTTTATGGATTGTATCTCCCAGATTTAAAATTTGCCTTCTGGCTAGCATTTTACAGTGTTATAATCTGTGGAAGTGGCAGATGGCAGGAAAGCTTCATAACCCTAGTGCAGGCCTTGAGGGTGCGTGAGGTGGGCAGGTATTTCTGAACATATAGCCTTGATATGCTATTCTCACAAACTTGTGAGGGCTGATTGCATGCACTAGTATTTCCTTGGTTGAAGAGATAGAAATACTGCCTCCCACCATCACTTCAAAAGCTGCTTGAAATATTTTAATTTCACAGTTTTAGAAATTCTCTGAAAACCCTATGTACAGAGCCCTAGTCACGGTGGTCATTGATGAAAAGTAACTTAGCATGTTGAACTCCTTTTAATTAGAACAAGCAAGCTAATATGTTGATGCTATTTTAAATTTTGTCTCTATGAATAAGGAACTCATAATACAAAGAGATTAATAAGTAATATATAAACTTACAGTCAGTAGAGAGAAGAGGCAGGGATCAAGACCAGATATTTTGACTCCAAATTTCCTGTTAACCCCTACACTGTAATGAATAAGAGCACAGGAAAAGCTACATATTTTCAGAAGATATTGAAATAGACATTTCCTGGAGCCTTGAAGAGAGCAGCAGAATGAACGACAAATTGCTGCAAGAATTTACACCAAGTACAGAAAATACTGTGAGACCAGATGAACTGGGAGAACTCAAGTATTCCTCAGTATAGGAAGGATCCAGAGTTGTTGCAGAAGATTCCCTAGAGACTCCATCTCTGTGTGTCAGATACAAAAGTCAGAATGCACATAAAACATTGTGGGTGGATGGTACAGATATTTTAGGTAGGCAGATTTCACCATTAAGTAAAACTCTTGGCGGCCTCGTGAAAATTGAGAGTTTGACAAGGATATGTTCTACATCAAATGTTCCCTGTGGACCACAAAGAGTTAGGCCGAGGGAGTTTCTCAATTAGGTTAAAGATTTCTCTCAAGAAGTAATTTCTGTCTAACCTGGCTCACACATAAATGATCCTGGGAGCTGCAGGGTCCTTGAGAGTGTATCTGACTGCCAGCACTTTTCCTGGAAAATGGTTTCAGTTCCTATGACTGATAATGAGTTTCCCTCAAACACCTTGCTCAAGAAAACTGTACTAACTTAGTATCTCTGGCATTTTCAGTGAGTCAGGAATTGGGGAATGGTTCAGCTGGACAGTCAAGGGGTGGAGTTTCTCACGAGGCTACATTTGGACCATGACCAGGATGGAGGTTATTGTCACTTTTCACTGCTGTATCTGGTGTGAGGGTTGGGGAGATGAGCACTAGAAGCTAGTGGGCAAACTAGGATGAATTTGCACCAACCTGGGAGGTCTGCTAAACTGCCAGGACTTGTATGAGCTGAGTTTTTAACTTGGGACAGCTTGAAATTGACCATGGTGAGAATATTTCTATTTATTCATCATTTATTTATTTTTTTTAAGAGCAGAATATATTTATTGAGAGAAAGAAGCTTCTGTCCAAGAGAGGGACAGAAGAGGGGCCTGAGTGGGTTGCCCAAGACTCTTGTCTTTTCTAGGGACTTTTATAGAGCAAAACCATGAGGTGAGGTGGGTCCAAGGTAGAGGAAAAATGGGAAATCACTAGGTGGACATGAGGTGGGACAAAAGTATGGTCAGCCAATAAGAATTTCTAGGTAAAATTGATTAAATTGGGGTCAAATGGGGAAGCAAGTCATGTACCAAGCAGGCACAAATACAGAGCAGCGGCTTTTCCTGTAAGGGGGAGGGTCAGGGACTCTTCAAGGTGATTGCTACCTATTTAGAATATCAATCCCTGATGTCCATCCCTAGAAAGGTATATATTGTGGAAATCAGCCAATACTATAAATCAGGACTTTGCTTTTTCAGATAGCTGTTTTATCTACTCATCAGCAGAGCTGGAGTATTTCATCTCCTTGGGCACCTTTTTTGTGTCCTCCTGTGGTTTCTCCTTGTAGTATTTCTGGCACAGTGGTGTCAGGGTAGCTGGACTGCTGACTGCTTACATTTGAACTCAGGGAGCCCAGAGCACGTGCCCCAAGAGGCCCAGGAGGAATTGTGGGGCTCTTTATGACCTAACCTTGGGAGTTTGTGTTGTTTCTATTTTAGTCACAGATGCTTTCACATTAAATGGAAGAACATAGATCCTACCTCTTGATGAAGCAATGTAACTTAACATTTTTAAGAATAGTACATGGCTAGGAGATCTTGTTGCTATAATTTTGTGAAAATATTTTTCTTTTTAGACATTTTTTTCAGTAGTATAGAACTAACATTCATTCTAATACATTATATGAGGGAGAAATTAAAAATCACCCAATGACCCTCTACTATGTCAATTAAGTAGCACTGTTGTCTTGCTTACAGTCTATTTGTAAATCTCTGTAAATGTGTTTACAAACTAAGTTTGAAAAAGTCCGATTATGTCCTTGACAGTAGTTTGGCATTCGGTGTTTAATTTTCCCTTTGATTTCTCATTCCTATTGTGTGTCTCTTATTTCAATACATCAATAAAATATGTCCAAGTCAGATGATAGAGGTTCTACTAGTTTCTAAACACTTCTGCAACAGTTTCCCATAAATGTAAAAAAACACCAACTTATTCTCTTACAGTCTTCAGACCAGAAGCTGAAACTCAGTATCACTGAACTGAAATCCAAGTGCTATCAGAACTCTGCTCCCGCTGGAGGCTCAAAGAGAATCTGTTCCTTTCTTCTTAAGGCTTCTGTGTCAGCTGTTATTCCTTGATTCGTAGTCTCATACTCCAATCTCTGCCTTTGTGGCCACATTTATTCTTTCTTGTGTATGTCAAATCTTCCTCTGCTCACCTGGAAAAGCCAGAAAAATCTCTGCAACCTGAGATACTTATCTCAAGTCTGCAAATGTTCTTCTTCTATATCAACCACAAGTTGTGTGTTCTAGGTATTAGGACCTGAGATAAGATGATAATTACTCATCTTGTACACATATCTGACTTAGTGTTTAATGTTCATAACATTATTTTTTTGTTTTTTTGTTTTTTTGTTTCTTTTGGCGGTACTGGGGATTGAACTCAGGACCCTGCGCCTGCTAGACAGGCGCTTATTCTACTGAGCTATATCCCCAACCCTAATGTTCATAACATTTTGTAATATGGAATTCACAATTAATCCAAGCATCTCCAAATTGGTGGCCATTTATTTTGGTGCCTGAAATACTTTTTTACCTTAGGGTATAAAAACAAATTTAACCTTGTTTTATTTACTGTTTAAAAGCAACTATTCATAATTCATAGTAAGTATATATATATGTATATATGCATATACATACATACACACACACACACACACATATATATATTATATATATATATATATATATATATATATATATATTACAAACAGAAATACCTGTGTGGAACAGTTTTGTAATTTACTTAGTTTTACTGAGCAATTTATAGCTTGGTCATCTTTTCTGAATATATATGTCATATAGAGCAGTCATAGTAACTAAACAGTTTTCCATTAATGACCATGTAGGTTGTTTATACTGTAAACATTGCTTCAATGCTATGAAAATATGTATCTTCATATAATTAAGCTGTGTGTCCTTGAAATGAATTTGTATCAGTGGAAATTTTAGATTAAAAGATGTGTACAATTTAAATGACAGTAGACAGGACACATTTTCCATTAAAATTGGTACTGATAAAGTATTTAAGCCATTTTTAATAGAATTGTATGGATTCAACTCTATTGAAATATGATTCTACTTAGAGCTGATGAAAATGCATCAGAGTAAACATTATATGTTGTCACTTGAGGAGTAGTAAGACCTCTTGCAGCAAAGAAGTTAGTAAGGGCAGCATTCTTTGCCAGTGAAGACCAGGTTTGGGACGTTTCTGCTGTGAAGAAGGTCTGTATTGGCTACTGGACTCCAGATGATGTGTGTTATGGCTCAGTAGAAAGTTTGTCTTCATTTTGCCTCTGTCCACAGACTTTGCCTGAGACTAGGATTAAGGGCAGCAGACTAATTAATCTGGCAGAAGAAATTTCAAGGTAGTTGAATGTTGGGCTGTGGCATGGCTATTGTTGGGGGCTTTTAGGCAGATTTATGTTGAGAATCAAGAGCAATGAGCCCAGCAGGATGATGTTGTGAGTTTGGACCAAAAGGAAGCTCCAGTAGAGCCATGATCTGCAAAGATAGAGCTGAAGAGATCTTCATTGCTGAGAAAGAACAAAAGAATATAAAAGATGGTCCGAGGCATCACAAGAATCAGTAAGTCTTCACCTTTTGCAGCCTCAAGACTGCCAAAGTGACTTTGGTTTGAGGAGAAAGGTGCAGAATGCTGTGTTCCAGAATGGCAGTCACACCCATGTTCCAAAATGATGGCAACATGAAAATTTGAAGAATTTGAAGAACTTTTTTCCTCAAAATTGGATTCAGAGTGCCCATCAACCCATGCATTTGACCCCTGCAGCCAAGAGAGAAGAAAGCCTGGCTCTGCTCCAGCTGGCAGCAGACCTTGGCACATCCATGTGGTGCTGGTTTTAAGTGAATGAAAAATACCAAGAGTTACAGGGTTAAAAGGCAACCCCTTTGATGTCAGAAGGCCTGGGAGGCCAGACAGTGTGAACCAGGGAGGGCAATATGCAAAACTGTGAGTGTGAAGCCAAAGATAGAGTGGAGACCCCACAAGTCTGGAATATCTAGGAACGTGGATCATCTAAGGAAAGCTGCAAGGAGGGAGCAAAGCATTCCTGAGTAGCTGTAACCACAGTGCTATAGGAGTAGATACATCCAAGCCCTTTGCAGCTCGCAATTTGTCACAGATTGCTTTGGATGCTGCACATGGAACTACAGGACTTAGTGTTGGCCCTGCTGGATTTTGGACTTGCTTCGGTCTCAATCCTTTGTATTGCCCTTTTGTAACTTTTGAAACAAAAATATTTATCTTGTGCTATTGAATGTTGAAGTATCTTAACTTTTCACTACACAGGGGCTTGCAGCTAAGAGTTTGCCTTACATTTCTGAGGAGACTTGGGACTTTGACTTTTCAGCAATTCTAAAACTGATAGGACTTCGACAACTCTTACAGATGGGTTAAATGTCTTTTTCTTAAAAGTATTTGCATGAGTCTTTGAGGAGCCACGGGAGAATTGTTATGTTTCTAATGTGATATGACGTTGATAGACAATACTGATTCTTAAGGACTGTTAAATCTGTGTTATAATGCTCAAATTGTGAAGTGATAAGAGTAAACATCATTCAAAGAAAATTTACCTTCTATTCTGGTAAGGAATAGTTATAACATGTTAGGCATAGTAATAAGCATATCTTTGTATGTGAAAACCAATTTAAAGGAATATATCTGGTTGCCAAGTTGATAAGGGGTGGATTGTAATTATTGATACATTATGTGAACTAGAGAAGTTTAAAAGTTTAACTAAGTGACTTATTAGGGAGCCAGGGTATTTACTTTTTGCCATTGGGTATTTTGTCTCAGCAATGAGAGAAAAGTAACTAACAGAGACAGCAAACGTGTGGCAAACTCAATCCATACACCATAGACCTAGAATATAAGGGCCTCCTCTCCTCCTTGGCAAGGCACTAGGTTTTTTTTTCTTTCTTCTTTTTCTGTTGAGTAGCATAACTGCTAACTGGAACCTCTAGCAACAAGGTTAGGGACTGGCCACAGCACTGAAGATTACTAGTGAAACAACACAACTCCTCCCACCCCATGACTGGTTCAAGAGAGGGACTTGGACTATCCCACAGTACCTGGGACAAGCACTTCTCTGACCTCTAACTGGTGACTGGATACCCACCAACAACACAAGCATACTTTGGCCAGTAAGCCAGTACCTCCCTCTGATCTTCAACCTACATTGCAGGGACAAGGAGTGGGGAAAAACACTTCCCCATCCTGCAAGCATCCTGGGACCAGGAAGCCAGAACTCCCTCTGACTTGTGGCAACCAGCATGGGACAACCTTGAGACCATCAGCACAGCACAGGACAGGAAGGACAGTGCATGAGAGGAACCAGTGGTAGGGAATGGGATAGGTTGTAGAAGGTGGGGAAGGGGCCAACTGTACACAAGATTTGGAGCTGCATTGGACTGTCTCTGTTTAGGGTGCACAGCAACCAGGAGAGCAACTCAGAGACAAACAGGGTAAGAAGTAGTGGGTAGGCCTGGCTAATGACTGGCCACAGTCCCCACGTCTGGAGGCCAAGATCAGCCCCACTTCCAGTACTGCACTAACCCTATTGGTGGGATTCTGATTTGAATGTTACCACAGAACAGTGGACACCAGAGAAATTTTTTTGTTTGTGTGTATTATTTCCCTTTTATTGTCTGTTTTTTGTTGTTGTTTTTCCTTCTTACTCTTTTAGGTTTATAGATATATTTCTGTTTTATTCTAGTCACCTTCTTTCTCTCTCTTCTCAAATATCTCTCTTAATCTTAGGCTATCTTCACATGAGTGAACATTGTCCCCAACCTTTCTGATTTTTCTTCAATAATCTTTCATTATCTCCTTTATTCTTTTTCTCCTGCCCTCTTCTCCAGCTTCCCAAAGCTTGCGTGATCATCCTTTGCATTACAGCCTTGCTTTGAGTGTATTTATCTTTATCTCTCTCTGTTTCACCCTTTATACTTCTGAAATTTCTCCACCACAGAGTAAAATCACTCTAGTGGGGGGAAACTCATTGCATACAAATTCCTGATTTATGTTGGTTTTGTCATATAAGTGTAGATCTTTCCCCTTGTGGTTAAGGATGCAAGATTGAGAGTTGCTACTGTTAATCAGATTCTAGGTCATGTGTGATGCTGTTATTTCTAATTGTAATACTTTGGCCAGGATATCATACTACTTATAACTATTTGTTCTCCCTTCTATAACAATACTATGGCTCTCTGGGATCATAATCATCAATATAGTCCTGATGTAAAGGACTGGGGCCTGAGCTAGGAAATGAAAAATTCCATTTAAACTTGGCAAAATTACCTCAGAAAAAAATGAAGACAAAATTTCAGACCTAGAAGACAAGATTGTGGTTAGTGATCATGAACAGAACGATCTCTTTAAAATAATAGCAGGCCATGAAAAAATCTAATAGCTGTAAGATGATGCAAAGAAGAATAGTATAAGCATGATTGGAGTTAATAAAAAAGCAAGAGCCAGTACAAAGGAAATAAATACACTGTTCACAGGAGTAATGGCACAAAAATTCTCAAGTATGGAAAAAGAATTTTACATACAGAAAAGTGAAGCATATAGAACTCCAATTAGCCAAGACCAAAATAAATCTACACCAAGGCATATAATAATCAAGATTCCAGAAATTCAGTACAAGAACAGATTATTAACAGCTGTGAGACAAAAGAAACAACTAACTTATAAAGGAAGGCCCATCAGAATTAGAACAGACTTCTTAACACAAACCCTTAAATCATAGAGAACTTGAAGGGAAGTATGCCAAGTCCTGAAAGAAAATAACTTCCAACCCAGATTGATGTACCCTGCAAAGCTATCACTCAAAATTAAAGGAGAAATAAGATATTTCCATGACAAAGAAAACTGAAGAAATTCATGACCACCAAACCAGCTCTAAAAATGTGTTCTGAAAGATATTTCAGAGCGAGATAACAATGTGTGCCAATCCAAGAAAATCAATAGGAATAATCCACCAGGGAGGGCAAGCAGTTAAACAGAGGGAAAAGACAAGGAACAAACAGCAGATAATAATGTGACAAGGATAAATGAATACATGTCAGTTATAACCATCAATGTAAATGGTCTCAACTCACTAAAAGAAATAGACCACCAGAATGGGTCAAGAAGCAAGATCCAACAGTATGCTGTATCCAAGAAATACATTTACTTTACAAAGAAATTCATAAACTAAAAACAAAGGATGGAAAGCAATATTCCACGTGATAGTAAACCAAAAAAAATCAGGGGTAGTTATTCTATTGGACAAAAATGTGAACTTCAAGCCAAGCTAAATCAAAATAAATAAAGATTACTACAATTTTTTAAGGGAAAAGTCTGAAAAAGAGATTACAAACATAAATATATATGCATCATATACAGGAGCACCAGAATATATAAAACAAATACTAATGGACATGAAAAATCCAATAAAATCTAACACAATTGGGGCCTTTAGCACTGTACTGTCACAAACAGATAGATCAACTAGACAAAAAGTCAGCAAAGAAATATCAGAACTGAACCAAACATGTGAACAAATGGACTTAATAGATGTCTACAGAGTGTTCTATCTCACAACATCAGTGTATATATTCTTCTCAGCTGTACATGGTACATTCTTGGGACAAATCAAACCCAAAGTTTGTCCAAGGGAAGAAATTATAAAGATCAGAGCATAAATTAATTCATTTGAGACTAATAAAACAATACAAAGAATCAAAGATTTGGTTCTTTGAAAGATTAAGTAAAATTGAGAAACCCTTATCCCACCTTATTAAAAAAAAAGAATGAAAAGACTCAAATTCATGCAATTAGGAATGAAAATGGTAAAATTACAACAGATTCTGCAGAAATCCAGATGATCAATATCCTTTTTAGAAACTTTATTGTAATAAAATGAAAAACAGATGAATCAGAGATTCCTAGATAAACATGAACTACCAAAGCTGAATGAAGATATAAAAATTCTAAATCAATATGAGTCAATGAAATAAAAAATATAATTAAAAACATACAAACAAAGAAAAGCACAGGTCCTGATGGATACACAGCTGAGTTCTACAAGAAATTTGCAGATCTAACACCATTATTCCTTAAACTCTTCAATGAAATTGAATGGGAAGCAATTCTTCCCAGCTCATTCCTGGAGGCAAGTATTACCCTGATACCAAAACCAGAGAAGCATCCAACCAAAAAAAGACGACTAGAGGCCAGACTCCCTAATGAACATAGATGCAAAAATCCTCAATAAGATACTGTCAAATAGAATGCATCAAATCATTAAGATGATTATACATCATGTCCAAGTGGGATTCATTCTGGGTATACAGTGTTCAACATACAAAAATCAATAAATATAATATACCATATAAATAGAGCAAAGGACACAAATCACATGATCATCTCAATAGATGCAGAAAAAAGCATTTGGCAAACAAAGTACAGCAACCATTCATGTTAAAGACTACAGAAAATCAGAATATATGGTCTTTGTCTCAGTGTGATAAAAATCATCTATGATAAACCAACAGCCAGCATCATAGTAAATGGTCAAAACCTGAAAGCTTTCTCTTTAAAATCAGGAACAAGACAAGGATATCCATTTTCACCACCCCTTTTAAAGACAGTTCTGGAAACATTAGCCAGAGGAATTAGAGAGGAGAGAGAAATAAAAAGAATAAGGTTAGGAAAGGAAGAAGTTAAATTATTGTTATTTACAGATAACAAAATACTTTATACAGAAGATCACAAAACTCCACCAAATGACTTCTAAATTTAATAAGCAAATTCTGTTGTGTAGCTGGACACAAAGTTAGAACTCTAAACTCAATAGCATTCCTGCACACAATAAAACAGTTCACTGAGAGAGAATTTAGTGAAAACATACCCTTCACAGTACCATAAAAAACACTTAGGACTAAATTTAACAAAGGAAGTAAAAGATCTACACTGAAAATTGCAGTTCTCTGAAAAAGGAGACAGAAGAGGGTTTCAGAAAATGGAAAGATTACTCGCTCCTGGACAGGAAGAACCAACATAGTGAAAATGCGCATAATTCCAAAACTGTTATACAGATTTAATGCAGTCCTGGTCAAAACACCATAAGCATGCTCTCAGATCTAGAGATAATGTTCCTAAAATTCATTTGGCAACAGAAGAGACCTCGAATAGCAAAAGTAATCATGGACAACAAAAACAAGGCAGGAGGTACCACAATCCCTGACTTAAAAATATACTGCAAAGCAATCGTGATAAAATCAGCATAGTACCAGCAAAAAGCACACCTTAGGATCAGTGGAACACATTAGAAGATGCAGACACAAATACAAACACATTCAGCCTTCTTATCTTTGACAAAGGGGCCACATACGTTCACTGGAAGAAAGACAGCCTCTTTGAAAAATGGTGCTGGAAAAACTGGCTTTCCACATGCTGAAAAACTAGACCCATTTCTATCACTGTGCAGTAAGCTAAAGTAAAAATGGACCAGTGATCTAAATATTAAAATAGAAACACTAAATCTAGTAGGAGACAAAATAGGTAGAAATCTTAAAGACATAATTGTAGGCAGAGTACATGAACAGATCCCAAACTGCAGGTGAAGTGCTTCAAAGAATCAACAACTGAGATCTCATCTTATTATAAAGCTTTTATTCAAAGAATCAACAACTGAGATCTCATCTTATTATAAAGCTTTTTTATTCAAAAGAAGTCACCAATGGAATGAAAAGAAGCCACAAAGTGGGAAAAAATTTTAACCAGTTATCGCTCAGAGAAAAGACATATCTAGAACACATAAAGAATTGAACACAGTCAGGTCCCACAAATTCAAAAACCCAATCCAAAATTGAGCATCTGAAATCAATAAACACTTCTCAGATAAAGAAATAAATATGGTTAATAAATATGAACAAATGTTCAGCATCATTAGTCATTCAAGAGAAGCAAATTATAACCACACTGAAATTCCATCTCACACCAGAATGACTGTTATCAAGAAATCAACCAATAACAAATGCTGGTGGGGCTGTGGGGAAAAAGGAACCCTTCTGTACTGTTCGTGGGAGTGCAAGCTGGTGCAGCCACCACGGAAATCAGTGTGGAGCTTCCTCAAAAACTAGGTCTAGAGGTCCCATTCAACCCAGCTATTCTCCTTCTGGGTATTTTACCAGAAGAATTAAAACCATCATATCACAGCAATAGACGTGCACCAATTGTTATAGCTGCACAATTTGTAATAGCTATGTCTTGAAAACAACCCAAATTCCCATCAACTAAGCAATAGATAATAAAGATATGGTCTTTTTATACAATAGAGTACTACTTAGCCATGAAAAGAATATACTTGAGACTTTTATAAGTAATTAGATGCAACTAGAGACCATATTCATAAATGAAATAAATCAAAATCACATGTGTAAAGATCATACTGTCTCCTTGATGTGAGGTGTCAAAAATGTAAATAAGGCCCAAAATGCCCAGGATATTGTGCAATGGGAAGAAATTGTTCAAAAGGAAAAAGGAAATAGGGTTGAAAACATAACAAAGGAAGGAAGGGAAAAGAAGAAAAATAATATACAAGATAATTATACTACTATTTTATCCTAGTTCATTGAAAAGACAGATTTGTGATAACAGCATTTGGAGAATTTTTATGCCCATATATTGTGCTCTGATGAACTATTTTAAAGATAACAATACTCAATGTGTTAACTATTGTTATTCTCCTACTATTTTGTTGTGAAAATTTGTTTTACCCTTTTTCCATAAAAAAGGAAGTAGGGAGATAGATTATGCTTAATGGGGAAAGGGATCAAGAGATGAAGGGAGTTAGAAGAGTTGTAGAGGTAGGAGATAAAAAAAGAGTTGAGGTGGGTTATGTAGTTGCACCAACTCCACAGGAGTATAAATGTTATGCATTGCATACATGTATTAATAAACAATGAATTAATTTAAAATAACACAAACAAAATTGCCAAAATTTAGCATTTGCCATGCTTTATGATTCTTTTAAAAATATGTTTAAATTTGGAAGGGTTGGGCACCTAATGCAATGGGTCATACATTTAATATTACTTTAAAGAAAAGAGGAGAGTATTTAATAACATTTTCTAGGAATGCAAACTTTTGTTGTAGTAACAGTTAGTTAATGAACAGGTTCTAGTGTTTTCACCATTTGTTTGGTATCTCAATTTGTTAAAAGTCAATGTATGTCAGGTCTACAGTCCTCTGCTCTACCAGCTGAGCTATCGAAGGGTGTGCTATGTTGGGTTTTATTTACTTTCAGGTTCTTTCAGAAATACCTAGGTGAGGTGGGACCTCTAATCCTAGTTTTGTGAGGATTGTCCACATTGATTTCCACAGTGCTTTCACCAGTCTGCATTCCCACCAGCAGTGGAGAAGGGTTCCTTTTTCCCCACAGCCTCTCCAGTATTTGTTATTGGTTGATTTCTTAATGACAGCCATTCTCTTTTGGGTGAGGTGGAATCTCAGTGTTGCTTTAATTTGCATTTGTTGAATGACTAATGATGTTGAGCATTTTTCATATATTCATTTGCCATTGGTGTTTCTTCCTCTGAGATGTGTGTGTTCATCTCAGATGCCTGTTCTGTTCTGCCTTCCCCCTCTGCTTTGCATACGATACCGTCTTCTTGGGGGAACCTAGCACAGGCCCCTGGCCCACCTACTGAGCTCTTACTAATCCTTTTGGAATTCTTCATGGAATCCTTGTTTTCTTCTGCAGATCCTGGCACTTCAACTTCTGTTCCCCATGGCCCTCTTTGTCCACATCCTTGTGTAGCACTTGTCACTTTAACAAAAATTATTTTAATGTTCAATATATGTTAGAAACTTCAGGTACAGTTGAAAAGGAAACTAACATCATAAATTAAGTGAGTATTTGGCAGGCCACTGTGCATGTCATAGTCCATAAGCAAAAACTTATGTGGGAAACCATTCTACGTTGTGAAAATAAGGACTAGTAAGAGAAGAATAATAACTTTTATCATGTTTTGTTTTTAGTAGCAGTATTCAGCCATCTTTAATCCTTATCCTTTATCTTCTGTTATTTGCTACTTCTTTTTAATAAGAGAGAAAACACACAAAGATAACGTAATCTAATTCTTTAGTCTTTAAATCAGACAATAGTTTGATTTATTATTTTAAAACATTTTTAAAGCATGTCAAAGAATGTAAATGTTCCAACACCATGCTTCTTTACATTTGTAGAAAATCAAATAAAACAAAACCTCTCACTAGACAAACAGCTGTTGAAATCTGCAAAAAAGCATGTAGATATGCAAACACAAGACAACAGGTCCAAATAACTCTTTAAAAATACTTACAAACTCATTTTTTTCTGTATTGGTCTTCTTTCAACGTTTATGGAAATTTGCCCTTGATATGTCTGCTCCTTACTCCTGCTTTGCATGTTTTCTGGATTGCAAATCTTGATTCCAGGATTTCCTTTGCTCTCTTAACATAGAATTTGATTAGCTATTTGTTTCTCCCTGGCTGGCGTTTTAGACTCGAAAGATATTTCCTCACTAGGGTTGGCCTGGGGACCTGTCATTGGCCTGGAGTCAGGTCTAAATGGTGTTATTTCCTGCTGCTTACTTAAGTTAGTGGGAGTGATTTTCGTGTTAGTATTTTGGCTGTTTGCCTCTGCCTCTGTCCAAGGAGCTTAGATTTCTGTTCTCATTCAACTTGTGACCTGCATTCTCTAGAGAATCGAGATCGTTGTTGTCGATGAATGGCTCCAACGTCCTTTTTGTGAGCACTGTGTCCCTTCCTCATCACCACCTGTGTTTGAAATGTTTCCGTTGTTTGAGTGTGCGAAAGTCGGTAACAGCACAACTTTGTACCTGCGATATCTCCACCCTGCTTCCTCTCTCTTCTGTATTTGGGTGGCCACCCCAAACTGTGACTTCTCTTTTGGTTTTATACTGTCCAAACTCTGTTTTTCTCTGGGAGTCTACAAAAGCAGGAGAGTGCATAATGAACATTAGAGATGAAGGTGGAAGGTACACTTACTATTAGCTATGACTCAAAGTTGTGCCAAGAGTACTTGAGCACTAATGCGTTCGTTTGACAAAGATTTAGTGAGATAATAATATGTACTAAACAGCATTACAGTAAGTTCTGAGGAAAAAAAAAGGAGGAGGAAGGTAAGATCCCAACTTTAGAAGATTCCATAACGTGGCTTAAGGTGACACAGACCCAGAGGCATTACACAGCTCAATATGATTTATGAGAATAAACACTGTTCATAGAATTAGGTATTATTTTTGGCATTAAGAAGAACAGCTTAGTGAAGAGAGAAAAAGCAAAAAAAATGTAAAAAGGATGGTATTTGGATATAATAAGCAACCAACCTTGTTCTGAGTTAATTAATACAGTGTAATACAGTGGTGGCATATGTGAGGTTATAGGTGTATGTGGTGGAGATAGTTTATTCCTCTCTTCATCTATTCTCTCATTTTTAGAGACTCCCCCGCAGGTTTATTGTTTTCCCTTTTTGTAGTCCCTAAGATTTATGTGTGACTATCTCCCCCCCAACTACAGTTGTGAACTAATCAGTGAATTCCATATCCCTAGTGGTTATCATGAGCATATGGCCCCAGGCAGCACAATGAGAGTGTCAGGACTTGTATTCACATTGTAAATAGTTGTAAGTACTTTTCCACTGGTATATTTGCTAGGAGGACTCAGTCCTACTTTCCTAAGTCTATCTTTGAACATGAAAGGAGAACCTGCCTAAAAATGAACCAACACAAGAAAGGTGAAAACACCAAGACTGAATCCTGAGAACTTCATTGAGTTCATAAAGTGAGTTCTTTCCTTAGATCGTGCAGATTGCAAACCTATAGTTTATGACTTTGAATAATGTATGAGGATATTTTTTGCCTCTTGCTACCAAAAGAAAAGTTCTGCATGATTGTAGTGGATTGACAACTGGTGGTCAGCTCATAACCTCCAGCTGAACTGAGTAAGCACGGTGCTGGGTGTGGGAGGCTCATCCGAGGATTGTTGTCAGAACATAAGAGGCAGAACTAGAGAAGAAGTGAGGCTGTTGGGATCTGGTAGAAGCTGTGAGGAGCTGTTGGTTGTTTTGGAGGAGCTTGTTATGCTGGCTTTCCTGATGAACTTGGCTGTTTTCATCCTCTGAAGAGCTCGGGACCTCGTTGGCCCTGAGAATGGCTTTGGGTCACTTTAGGGGAGCTCTGGTCCTCACTTTGAGCATCACTTCCTGGTTCCGGAGGGGATGATAGTGCACTGCCAGTGTTCTGGAGAAGCTTCCTGTATTGACTTCCCAGATGGGAATTTGGCCATCTTGATCATTGGAGGAGATCAGGACCTCACTGTTGCTGAGGATGGCTATGATACCTTTTGGGGGAGCTCTGGTTCCTTAGAGCATCACATCCTGGCTCCAGTGCAGCTCCCTCAGCCTGCTAGCACAGATCTTTCATTCCACTGGCACAGACTTCCTAGATTCCACCGTTGACCTTGGGCCGTCCCAGCACAGATCCGTGAAACAGGCCTGCAAGAAATATTGTTATGGGCGCTAGGCCTCCAGGTGGACTCATGGGGGGCATTGTTGTGAGCTCTGGGTCTTCAGCTAGGCTCATGCAGCACATTTCCTTGGAATCCAGGCCCTCAGCTGGATTCCTTGGTCTTAGTGTGTGGACAGATTTCCTGCACGCTCTTGTGTATCATTCTTTGGGTGACTATTATAAATAATCTTATAAAATATGTGTCCTGTATTGTATTGTTCCCCCTTGCAATATGCCCCAAACTGACACAAAATTATGATATATGTAGGAACACAAATGGAATCACCAGAACTACTCAGTTTTCACAGAAATAAATCTTTAGCTGTGAATTAAGGATGATCAGAAGTTGACTAGATAAGGAAAGAAAGTTGACCAAGATGGATAGGAGAGAGGAATGAACTCTTGTACAGTGCAGAGGTAGGAAAAGCAGAGCCATATTATTCCGGACCAATACTGTAGGAATAGTTGTGACCTTTACAGTGGTTCAAGTCCTAGTTCTTTCTTCTATTGGTAAGGTTAATGTTCTTTTAAATACATAAAGACATGTTAATTTATATGAAAACAGCCCAACGAATCCAAGGAAGGCACAAGTAGAAACGGTTGTGTACATATTTATAGGCTACTTTAAAATATAAGTAACTGAAAATCTGACAAAAGCTGGCTTAGAACATTAAAACATTGATTACTCATTTAATGACTCATTTTGTGGTTCTACCCAGGCCACTAGGGGTGCATTCCTTCCATTTTCCCATTTTGCCATTGGATGATGTTAGCTTTGGATTTCAAAGGCCAATTGATAGGTGGCCACTATAGTGTTAGATATTACCTCATTACCTGTATTATCCAAAAAAGAAGATATGGAAAGAAATGTGTTTTCTAACATTTGTATCTAGTTTTATTTATTTATTTTTTAAAATTAAGCTTATTGATACTTTTAAAATTTTAATAGTAAAGAACAAAAACATAACAAACAGACACAAAGTAGCACAAGAACAGTACAATCAAAACTGAATTACAGACAAGGTGACAGGGAATTAACAATGGTTTTATTACATATTGATAACTTCAAAGTGTATGCTCAGGAAAACACATATAGACATACAAGATTGATCAAACAACTAATCATTAAGTGTTCCTTACAATAAATTGACATGCGTCAGTAGTAGAACCACGTTAGCCATCCTGCATATACATACACACAGACAGACATAGTTACCCCTTTCTTCCTTTTCTCCTTCCCCTCATCCCATTTTCTCTTTACTTTTGGGCGGTTTCCTTCCATACCTTCTAATTTATATTCCCACTTTCAGGTTCTTACACTAGTGATACAATACATTGCTTGCATATGTAACTCTGATTTATTTCACTTATGAGTATGGTGTCTAATTGTGATAATTTGCCTATAAAAGCCTCAAGTTTGTCTTTCTTTATAGCTGAGTAATATTCCATTATATAAAAATGCCAGTTTTTTTATGCAATCCTCAGTGGATGGACATTTGGGTTGCTTCCATGATTTAGCTATTATAAATTGTGCTGCTATAAACATGTGTGCACATATATTATGGTGATATGATGTTTTCAGATCTTCTGGGACAATACCCAGAAGGGGAATAGCTGGGTTGAATGGAACCTCTAGACCTAGTTTGCTGAGGAATCTCCAAATGATCTCCACAGTAGTTTTACCAGTCTGCATTCCCAATATACATAATGATCCTGTTCATCATAGGGAATTTGTATCTGTACATGATATGCTTCGACTCCTCTTTTTTCCTCAATCCCCTCTCCTCGCTCAACCCCTCAGCCTGGAGGATAACCTGCACGGTTCCTTACTTCTTCCATATGCTTTTCCTTATGGTCATTGGTCAAAACTAGGTTACATGTTATTGTTTAAGAGAAATGAGAATGCTTTGATGACCTAGATGAAATTTAGTTCACCTCTCGGAGATGAGGGGATTACCACTAGGAATGAAGTGAAGATTTTGTTAGCTAGGAAACAGAGATTATGTGCTACAAATGAAATAAGCAGGATTCAATAGAAAAGGTTTTCTGATGAGATGTCAAAAGAAACAGCACTCTTTTATTGGTTTGAAGATGTTTCTCTCAAGTACTGGCTAATTTCTCACAGTCAGTATTTTACAAGAGACTTTAAAACCAACATCACTTTTGGCAAAGACTATCTGAATCTGGCAAAACATTTGCATCTGGAAAATACATCATCCTTTATCAGTAATTTAAATACATATTTTGGGGAACTTTCTGCCTAAAGCAGAATAGAAAACTACATCAATAGTAAAAGCTTAAGAGCTAAGAATGAATAGTGACATTATGTGTCTGGTTATTGGCTTTTCTTTTCAAAACGCATTTGTACAAATTTGTCTCATTCGCCTCTACAATCCAAATAAGTGGTAGCCTTTTCTTTCAGTTTATCAGTGAAATTAAGATATAGAAAGTTTAAATTATTTTTCAAAGCTACACAATAAGTAAGAGAACGTTCCAGGTCTGGAAAGAACACCTTACTTTAGTGTCTTTTATGTGATTTTTCCAAAGCCTATAAATGCCAAATATAGTGTTCACTCTGTTTTTCCAACAACCTTCCTCCAGCAAGCTCAAGGTGACATCCATAAATATGAATATATAGAAATATCTCTTCAGTGAGGGACAATGATGGTTTTAGTATTTTGATAGTTTAGTATTTTTGTGATTATAGGAACTAT